>JAHHZJ010001424.1:0-110158 GCA_021437245.1 Aegilops speltoides | reverse complement strand
TATTTCACTGAGGGAGAGAAAAGCCAGACAAGTCATGGCATGTGTATGAGAGCAAGGGATGAAGAGATGGCAGCCTTCACCTCCTCTATTTATAGGAAAGCCAAGGGGTAGTGTGCCTCCACAATTTTACCAAAAACCCCATGCATTAGGTCACACATGAGGGTGTTAAGGTCAAAATGGGATGCCAAGTGGAGCTCTACCACCCATGGCCGGCCACCCCTAGCCCCCCCCAAATGGGGTTCCTTCCCTTGTAAGCCACTTCCTTCTAAAACTTTGACCAAGTACAAAAAGGTAGCTCTACTTAAATATCCCAAAAAGAACTTTCACTATTCACGATGACATTTTTCAACGTTCGTTCGAACTGAAAATATTTATGTGGGCTAAGAACATTTCCAGTACCCACTAAAATAATTTTAAACATGTTCCGAAACAATTCTGGTTTAGTGATTTTCATCTGCGAAACGCATCTGAAGTGGCTCATGCAGCTCCGGAACATTTCTGGTTTTTATCTTAGAAAATTCCAAAAAGCTTCCAGAATGATTCTGGCACCCTCCAAGAATTATCAGGCATGTGCCGAAACCAATTTGACTTAATAGTATATCCCGAAATAACTTTTCAGTATCATCGAAACTTATCCGATGACCTCTCTGTGTGGTATGATTCTGCTGTCTGAAACCTTTCCGGTGTCGGAAACTTTTTTGGTGATTTTCTCTCAGACTCCCTGTCTAGTATTCAGCAGATAGATGACCCTTAAGCGTGTGACCCTATAGGTTCAGTGAAGTATAGACATGACCCGGAACCCCTTCGGATCAATGATCAACATCGGAGCCGTGCACACCCATATTGACCCCTATACCCACACGAATAAATATTCGAGCGAACCTCCAGTTGCAGTGAGCTATACCCGTTGCTTCGCGATATGTCACAAACACCGAGGTGAGATTTATTGCATCCCCGTGGATGAACAATTTATCCACCATGCAAGTTACCTCATTACCGGTTTTGTTCTCTTTTCTTGTTTCCGTGTTCTGGCCATCCCAGTGATCAAATCACAAGGTGTCTGGCCAGACGATTATGGATACCATAACACCAAGAGGGCCCGAGAATATCTCTGTTGGGGAACGTAGTAATTTCAAAAATTTTCCTACGCACACGCAAGATCATGGTGATGTATAGCAACGAGAGGGGAGAGTGTTGTCCACATACCCTTGTAGACCCGAAGCGGAAGCGATCACAACGTAGAGGAAGTAGTCGACGTTCTCCTCGCGATCCGACCGATCCGGCGCCACATCCGACGCCCCGAGTTCTTTGACACACGTACAGCTCGATGACGCCCCTCGTACTCGATCCAGCCGAGTGTCGAGGAGAGTTCCACAAGACGACGGCGTGGTGGCGATCTTGATGTTTCACCGGCGCAGGGCTTCGCTTAAGCTTCATGACAGTATAACCGAGGTGGAATATGGTGGAGGGGGCACCGCACACGGCTAAGGAACGATCTCACGATCAACTTGTGTGTTCCAAGGTGCCCCCTGCCCCGTATATAAAGGAGCAAGGGGGGGGGCCATGGCCAAGGGAGGCGCTGCAGGGAGTCCTACTCCTCTGGGAGTAGGATTCCCCCAATCCTAGTTGGACTAGGATTCCCGGAGGGAAAGAGAGAGAGGGGCGGCCCCTTCTCCTAGTCCTAGTAGGACTAGGGAAGGGGGAGGCGCCACCACCTTGGGCTGCCCTTCTCCTTTCCACCAAGGCCCATCGAGGCCCATTTACCTCCGGGGTTCCGTAACCTCCGGTACTCGCAGAATTCCGTTTTACCGGAACCATTCCAACTCCAAACATAGACTTCCAATATATCAATCTTTATGTCTCGACCATTCCGAGACTCCTCGTCATGTCCGTGATCACATCCGGGACTCAACTTCTTCGGTACATCAAAATACATAAACTCATAATAACTGCCATCGAAACCTTAAGCGTGCATGGACCCTACGGTTCGAGAACAATGTAGACATGACCTAGAACTATTCACGGTCAATAACCAACAGCGGACCTGGATGCCCATATTGGTTCCTACATATTCTACGAAGATCTTTGTCGGTCGGACCGCATAACAACATACGTTGTTCCTTTGTCATCGGTATGTTACTTGCCCGAGATTCGATCGTCGGTATCCAATACCTAGTTCAATCTCGTTACGGCAAGTCTCTTTACTCGTTCCGTAATACATCATCTCACAACTAACTCATTAGTTGTAGTGCTTGCAAGGCTTAAGTGATGTGCATTACCGAGAGGGCCCAGAGATACCTCTCCGACAATCGAGTGACAAAACCTAATCTCAAATACGCCAACCCAACATTTGCCTTTGGAGACACCTGTAGTACTCCTTTATAATCACCCGATTACGTTGTGACGCTTGGTAGCACCAAAGTGTTCCTCCGTAAACGGAGTTGCATAATCTCATAGTTACGTGAACATGTATATGTCATGGATAAAAGCAGTAGCAACATACTAAACGATCGTGTGCTAAGCTAAGGGAATGGGTCATGTCAATCAGATCATTCTACCAATGATGTGACCTCATTAATCAAATAACAACTCCTTTGTTCATGGTTAGGAAACATAACCATCTTTGATTAACAAGCTAGTCTAGTAGAGGCATACTAGTGACATGTTGTTTTGTCTATGCATTCACACATGTATCATGTTTCCGGTTAATACAATTCTAGCATGAATGATAAACATTTATCATGAAATAAGGAAATAAATAATAACTTTATTATTGCCTCTAGGGCATATTTCCTTCAGTCTCCCACTTGCACTAGAGTCAATAATCTAGATTACACAAGAATGATTCTAACACCCATGGAGTCTTGGTGCTGATCATGTTTTGCTCGTGGAAGAGGCTTAGTCAACGGTCTCGCAACATTCAGATCCGTATGTATCTTGCAAATCTCTATGTCTCCGCCCGACTAAGTCCCGAATGGAATTGAAGCGTCTCTTGATGTGCTTGGTCCTCTTGTGAAATCTGGATTCCTTTGCTAAGGCAATTGCTCCAAGATTGTCACGAAGATTTTCATTGGACCCGATGCACTAGGTATGACACCTAGATCGGATATGAACTCCTTCATCCGCACTCCTTCATTAGCTGCTTCCGGCTGCTATGTATTCCGCTTCACATGTAGATCCCGCCACGACGCTTTGTTTAGAACTGCACCAACCGACAGCCTCCGCTTAGTGTAAATCGATCCGGTCTGCGATTTAGAATCGTCTCGGATCGGTGTCAAAGCTTGCATCAACGTAACTGCCATTTATGAGCTCTTTGTCACCTCCATATACGAGAAACATATCCTTAGTCCTTTTCGTATTTCAGATGTTCTTGACCGCTGTCCAATGATCCACTGGATTACTTTGGTACCTCCTGCTAGGCTTATAGCAAGGCACACATCAGGTCTGGTACACAGATTGCATACATGATAGAGCCTATGGCTGAAGCATAGGAACATCTTTCATTTTCTCTCTATCTTCTGCGGTGGTCGGGCATTGAGTCGACTCAACTTCACACCTTGTAACACGTGCAAGAACCCTTTCTTTGCTTGATCCATTTTGAATTTCTTCAAAACTTTGTCAAGGTATGTGCTTTGTGAAAGTCCAATTAGGCGCCTTGATCTATCTCTATAGATCTTAATGCCCAATATGTAAGCAGCTTCACCGAGGTCTTTCATTGAAAAACTCTTATTCAAGTATCCCTTTATGCTATCCAGAATTCTATATCATTTCCGATCAGCAATATGTCATCCACATATAAGATCGAAATGCTACAGAGCTCCCACTCACTTTCTTGTAAATACAGGCTTCTCCAAAAGTCTCAGATAAACCCAAATGCTTTGATCACACTATCAAAGCGCTTATTCCAACTCCGAGATGCTTGCACCAGTCCATAGATGGATCGCTGGAGCTTGCATACTTTGTTAGCTCCTTTGGATCGATAAAACCTTCGTTGCATCATATACAACTCTTCTTCCGTAAATCCATTCAGAATGCAGTCTTTACATCCATTTGCCAAATTTCATAATCATAAAATGCGGCAATTGCTAACATGATTCGGACGGACTTAAGCATCGCTACGGGTGAGAAGGTCTCATCGTAGTCAATCCCTTGAACTTGTCGAAACCTTTCGCGACAAGTCGAGCTTTATAGACGATAATATTACCGTCGGCGTCGGTCTTATTCTTGAAGATCCACTTGTTTTCTATTGCTTGCCTACCCTCGGGCAAGTCAACCAAAGTCCACACTTTGTTTTCATACATGGATCCCATCTCGATTTCATGGCCTCAAGCCATTTTGCGGAATCTGGTCTCACCATCGCTTCTTCATAGTTCGTAGGTTCATCATGATCTAGTAGCATGACTTCCAGAACAGGATTACCGTACCACTCAGTGCGGATCTTACTCTGGTTGATCTACGAGGTTCTGCAGTAACTTGATCTGAAGTTTCATGATCAACATCATCAACTTCCTCACTACTTGGTGTAGATGTCTCGTAAACTGGTTTCGTGATTTAACCACTTTCAAGTAAGGGAGAAGGTACTATTACCTCATCAAGTTCCACTTTCCTCCCACTCACTTCTTTCGAGAGAAACTCCTTCTCTAGAAAGGATCCATTCTTAGCAACGAATGTCTTGCCTTCGGATCTGTGATAGAAGGTGTACCCAACTGTCTCCTTTGGGTATCCTATGAAGACACATTTCTCCGATTTGGGTTCGAGCTTATCAGGTTGAAGCTTTTTCACATAAGCATCGCATCCCCAAACTTTAAGAAACGACAACTTTGGTTTCTTGCCAAACCATAGTTCATAAGGTGTCGTCTCAACGGATTTTGACGGTGTTCTATTCAGTGTGAATGCGGCCGCTCTAGAGCATAACCCCAAAACGATAGCGGTAAATCAGAAGAGACATCATAGATCGTACCATATCTAGTAAAGTACGATTCGACGCTCGGACACACCATTACGCTGTGGTGTTCCGGTGGCGTGAGTTGCTAAACTATTCCGCATTGTTTCAAATGTAGACCAAACTCGTAACTCAAATATTCACCTCCACGATCGATCGTAGATACTTAATTTTCTTGTTACGATGATTTTCAACTTCACTCTGAAATTCTTTGAACTTTTCAAACGTTTCAGACTTATGTTTCATTAAGTAGATATACCCATATCTGCTTAAGTCATCTGTGAAGGTGAGAAAATAACGATATCCGCCACGAGCCTCAACATTCATTGGACCACATACATCTGTATGTATGATTTCCAACAAATCTGTTGCTCTCTCCATAGTACCGAGAACGGTGTTCTAGTCATCTTGCCCATGAGGCACGGTTCGCAGTGCCAAGTGATTCATAATCAAGTGACTCCAAAAGTCCATCAAGATGGAGTTTCTTCATGCGCTTTACACCGATATGACCTAAACGGCAGTGCCACAAATAAGTTGCACTATCATTATCAACTCTGCATCTTTTGGTTTCAACATTATGAATATGTGTATCACTACTATCGAGATTCATAAGAAATAGACCACTCCTCAAGGGTGCATGACCATAAAAGATATTACTCATATAAATAGAACAACCATTATTCTCTCGATTTAAATGAATAACCGCCTCGCATTAAACAAGATCCAGATATAATGTTCATGCTCAACGCAGCACCAAATAACAATTATTTAGGTCTAAAACTAATCCCGAAGGTAGATGTAGAGGTAGCGTGCGACCGCGATCACATCGACTTTGGAACCATTTCCCACGCGCATCGTCACCTCGCCCTTTGCCGTGTTCGCAATCCGTAGTCCCTGCTTGAGTTGCAAATATTAGCAATGTAACCAAGATCAAATACCAGTGCTACTGCGAGCTCTAGTAAGGTACACATCAATAACATGTATATCACATATACCTTTGTTCACCTTGCCATCCTTCTTATCCGCCAAATACTTGGGGCAGTTCCGCTTCGAAGGACTAGTCTGCTATAGAGAAGCACTCAGTTTCAGGTTTAGGGCCAGACTTGGGTTTCTTCTCATGAGCAGCAACTTGCTTGCTGTTCTTCTTGAGATTCCCCTTCTTCTTTCCTTTGCCTTTCTTCTTGAAACTAGTGGTCTTATTGACCATCAACACTTGATGCTCCTTTTTGATTTCTACCTCCGCAGCCTTTAGCATTGCGAAGAGCTCAGGTATAGTCTTTACTAACCCTTGCATATTATAGTTCATCACGAAGCCTTTGTAGCTTGGTGGCGTGATTGGAGAATTCATCAATGACACAATCATCCGGAGATTAACTCCCAATTGTGTCAAGTGATTGTAGTACCCGGACATTTTGAGTATATGCTCACTAATGTAACTGTTCTCCTCCATCTTGCAGCTATAGAACTTATTGGAGACTTCATATCTCTCAATCCGGGCATTCTGTTGGAATATTAACTTCAACTCCTGGAACATCTCATATGCTCCATGACGCTCAAAACGTCGTTGAAGTCCCGGTTCTAAGCCGTAAAGCATGGCACATCGAACTATAGAGTAGTCATCGCTTTGCTCGCCAGACGCTCATAACATCTGGCGTTGCTCCAAAGAGAGGCCTGTCACCTAGCGGTGCATCCAGACGTAATTCTTACGTGCAGCAATGAGGATAATCCTCAGTTACGGACCCGATCCGTGTAATTGCTACCATCATCTTTCAACTTTGCTTTCTTAAGGAACGCATTAAAATTCAACGGAACAACAAAGACGAGCCATCTATCTACAATCAAACATAAACAAGCAAGATACTATCGGTACTAAGTTCATGATAAATTTAAGTTCAATTAATCATATTACTTAAGAACTCCCACTTAGAAAGACATCTCTCCGTCATCCAAGTGATCACGTGATCCAAATCAACTAAACCATAACCGATCATCACGTGAAATGGAGTAGTTTTCAATGGTGAACATCTTATGTTGATCATATCTACTATATGATTCACGCCGACCTTTCGGTCTCCGTGTTCCGAGGCCATATCTGCATATGCTAGGCTCGTCAAGTATAACCCGAGTATTCTGCGTGTGCAAAACTGGCTTGCACCCGTTGTAGATGGACGAGAGCTTATCACACCCGATCATCACGTGGTGTCCGGGCACGACGAACTTTGGCAACGGTGCATACTCGGGGAGAACACTTCTTGATAATTTTAGTGAGAGATCATCTTATAATGCTACCGTCAATCAAAGCAAGATAAGATGCATAAAAGGATAAACATCACATGCAAATCAATATAAGTGATATGATATGGTCATCATCATCTTGTGCTTCATGATCTCCATCTTGTTGCACCACCATGATCACCATCGCCACCGGCGCGACACCTTGATCTCCATCGCAGCATCGTTGTCGCCTCGCCAAACTTATGCTACTACGACTATCGCTACCGCTTAGTGATAAAGTAAAGCATTACAGGGCGATTGCATTGCATACAATAAAGCGACAACCATATGGCTCCTGCCAGTTGCCGATAACTTCGGTTACAAAACATGATCATCTCATACAATAAAATATAGCATCACGCCTTGACCATATCACATCACAACATGCCCTGCAAAAACAAGTTAGACGTCCTCTACTTTGTTGTTGCAAATTTTACGTGGCTGCTACGGGCTTAAGCAAGATCCAGTCTCACCTCGCATCAAAACCACAACGATATTTCGTCAAATAGACTCCGCTTTAACCTTCTTCAAGGACCGGGCGAGCCACACTCGTTCAACTAAAGTGAGAGAGACAGCACCCACCAGTCACCTTTAAGCAACGAGTGCTCGTGGCGGTGAAACCAGTCTCGCGTAAGCGTCTGGCGTAATGTCGGTCTGGGCCGCTTCATCTCACAATACCGCTGAACCAAAGTATGACATGCTGGTAGGTAGTATGACTTGTATCGCCCACAACTCACTTGTGTTCTACTCGTGCAAAACATCAAACCATAGAATAAAACCTAGGCTCGGATGCCACTGTTGGGGAACGTAGTAATTTCAAAAAATTTCCTACGCACACGCAAGATCATGGTGATGTATAGCAACGAGAGGGGAGAGTGTTGTCCACATACCCTTGTAGACCCGGCGAAGCGATCACAACGTAGAGGAAGTAGTCGACGTTCTCCTCGCGATCCGACCGATCCCGGCGCCGTTACTCCGACGCCCCGAGTTCTTTGACACACGTACAGCTCGATGACGCCCCTCGACTCGATCCAGCCGAGTGTCGAGGAGAGTTCCACAAGACGACGGCGTGGTGACGATCTTGATGTTTCACGGCGCAGGGCTTCGCTTAAGCTTCGACGGTATAACCGAGGTGGAATATGGTGGAGGGGGCACCGACACGGCTAAGGAACGATCTCACGATCAACTTGTGTGTTCCAAGGTGCCCCCTGCCTCGTATATAAAGGAGCAAGGGGAGGGGCCGGCGGCCAAGGGAGGCGCTGCAGGAGTCCTACTCCTCCGGGAGTAGGATTCCCCCAATCCTAGTTGGACTAGGATTCCTGAGGGGGAAGAGAGAGAGGGGGCCCCTTCTCCTAGTCCTAGTAGGACTAGGGAAGGGGGAGGCGCGCCCACCTTGGGCTGCCCTTCTCCTTTCCACCAAGGCCCATCGAGGCCCATTTACCTCCGGGGGTTCCGTAACCTCCGGTACTCCGAGAAATTCCGTTTTACTTGAACCATTCCAACTCCAAACATAGACTTCCAATATATCAATCTTTATGTCTCGACCATTCCGAGACTCCTCGTCATGTCCGTGATCACATCCGGGACTCAACTTCTTCGGTACATCAAAATACATAAACTCATAATAACCGCCATCGAAACCTTAAGCGTGCGGACCCTACGGTTCGAGAACAATGTAGACATGACCTAGAACTATTCACGGTCAATAACCAACAGCGGACCTGGATGCCCATATTGGTTCCTACATATTCTACGAAGATCTTTGTCGGTCGATCAAGCATAACAACATACGTTGTTCCTTTGTCATCGGTATGTTACTTGCCCGAGATTCGATCGTCGGTATCCAATACCTAGTTCAATCTCGTTACCGCAAGTCTCTTTACTCGTTCCGTAATACATCATCTCACAACTAACTCATTAGTTGTAGTGCTTGCAAGGCTTAAGTGATGTGCATTACCGAGAGGGCCCAGAGATACCTCTCCGACAATCGGAGTGACAAAACCTAATCTCAAATACGCCAACCCAAAATTTGCCTTTGGAGACACCTGTAGTAGTCCTTTATAATCACCCGATTCGCTGTGACGCTTGGTAGCACCAAAGTGTTCCTCCGTAAACGGAGTTGCATAATCTCATAGTTACAGGAACATGTATATGTCATGGATAAAAGCAGTAGCAACATACTAAACGATCGTGTGCTAAGCTAAGGGAATGGGTCATGTCAATCAGATCATTCTACCAATGATGTGACCTCATTAATCAAATAACAACTCCTTTGTTCATGGTTAGGAAACATAACCATCTTTGATTAACAAGCTAGTCTAGTAGAGGCATACTAGTGACATGTTGTTTTGTCTATGCATTCACACATGTATCATGTTTCCGGTTAATACAATTCTAGCATGAATGATAAACATTTATCATGAAATAAGGAAATAAATAATAACTTTATTATTGCCTCTAGGGCATATTTCCTTCAATCTCTCCATCGTCGGAGGAGCAAATCCCAATCTTGAGCTATCTTGTTACTTCCCATCTTTTCCGTGAACCCGTAAGCCGCCGTAATAGCCACCCAGTTACGGATGACGTTTAACAAACCCCAAAGTTCACGAAGCAAGCACGAAGGAACTCGATACTCTCATGGTCTAAGGAGTTATGCAAACATTAACTATCTCAATGATATTAACCATAAACTTGTGACAAAAGAATCTCATAGCATAACATCAATTTGGGTCGATTCAACACAAGTGTTCTACCAACATCGTGCCCACAAAATTGCCAGCATAGACATGCCTATGATCAGGAAAACAAGATCGTCATGCAATACTTGAGCCAGTCTTAGAGGCAAGACTAGGAATACATTTTACCGTTAGTATACCACACGTGCACATGAGTTTCCCTCTGAGCCTCGTGGATATTGCAGACTCGAGAATCATTGCAGTTATAGCATGGAAGCTAAACATTCATTACAAATTTGGAGATACAAAATAACTATTATTAATGGCTCTAGGGCATCTCTCCTACAAACTCCCACTTGCACTAGAGTCATAATCCAGTTACATGGCTTCCCTAACACCAATGGCTATTCGGTGCTGCTTATGCTTTGCTCGTGGTAGATGCTTTGTCATCGGGTCTGACACGTTCAGATCCGTGTGAACTTTGCATACTTTCACTAAACCCGCTTCGACATGATGTCAGTTTACATTTGTGTTCAATATGTCTTGTGTTATGGTGCGAACTTGGCTCCCTTGACTGAGCCACGGCGCCACTATTATCACAATAGATCTCCACCGGGTCCTGGGCACTAGGAACCACACCAAGGTCTTCAAGAAATTGCTTGATCCATACCGCCTCCTTGGAGGCTTCTGAAGTAGCAACATATTCCTCCTCCGTCGTAGAATCCGCCACAGTCTTTTGTTTGGAACTTTTCCAATCTATTGCACCACCGTGCAATATGAAAACATAGCCTGATTGAGATTTGAAGTCATCTAGGTCAGTCATGAAGCCTGCATCAGTGTAACCACTTAAATGAGCTCTTCATCACCTTTGTACACAAGGAGTAAATCCTTGGTCCTTCTGAGGTACTTAAGAATACCCTTGACTGCGGCCCAGTGTTCCAATCCTGGATCACTTTGGTACCGGCTGCTAACACTTAGCGCATAGGAAACATCCGGTCTTGTACATAGCATGGCATACATAATAGAACCAACTGCCGAGGCATATGGAACATCATTCATTTGCACTCGCTCATCAAGAGTCCGAGGACACTGATTCTTGCAAAGCACTGTGCCAGGTGACATGGGGAGAAGGCCCTTCTTGGAGTTCTCCATATTGAACCTTTTCAACACCTTGTCAATGTACGTGCTTTGGCTAAGAGCTATCAGGCGTTTTGATCTATCTCTATAGATTCTGATGCCCAATACATATGCTGCTTTGCCTAAGTCTTTCATTGAAAAACTTTTCTTCAATGAGTCTTTTATTTCGCTAAGGAAATTCACATCAATTCCAATCAATAATATGTCATCCACACACAAGATTAGAAATGCTTTTGCGCTCCCACTAAACTTCTTGTAAACACAAGATTCTTCGTCATTCCTTATGAAGCCAAATTCTTTGACCACTTCATCAAAACGAATGTTCCAGCTCCTTGACGCTTGCTTCAGACCATAAATGGCTTTCTGAAGTTTGCATACCTTTCCGGCATCCTTATGAATGACACAACCTTCTGGCTGTATCATGTATACATCCTCTTTTAGGTTTCCATTTAGGAAAGCCGTTTTGACATCCATCTGCCATATTTCATAATCGGAATAAGAAGCAATTGCTAGTAATATCCGAACAGACCTAAGCATAGCTACGGGCGAGAAAGTCTCGTCGTAGTCCACTCCTGGAACTTGCGTGAACCCTTTCGCGACAAGTTTAGCTTTGTGGATAGTAATGTTACCATCGGCGTCTATCTTTCTTATGAATATCCATTTACAACCAATGGGCTTTACGCCTTCTGGAAGTTCTTCCAAGTTCCAAACTTGGTTTTCATACATGGATTCCATTTCAGATTTCATGGCCTTGTTCCATTCCTGTGAGCTGGGCCCCACCATTGCTTCCTCGTAGTGCGTAGGTTCATCGTCTTCAAGAATTAAGATTTCATTATGAAACCACTCAGGTGGCTGGATAGCCCTACCTGATCTGCGTGGTTCAGTTACAACATTGTCTGAAGTCTCCACATCATATGCGACAACTTCCGGCTCAGTTGCAGGGATAATTAGCGTAATTTCTTCCGGTTCCTTAGCCATATCAACAGCTGTCAAAGATTCACTAATCTCATCAAGTTGTACTGTCCTCCCACTTAATTCTTTGGTGAGAAACTCTTTGTCAAGAAACTGTCCATTTCTGGCAACAAACACTTTGTTATCGGACGGGTGGTAGAAGGAATACCCAATTGTTTCCTTGGGATAACCTACAAAGTAACATTTGTCTGATCTGGGATAGTTTGATAGGTTGTAAACGTTTTACGTATACCTCACAACCCCAAATCCTGAGATGCGATAAACCGGGTTTCTTCCCGTTCCATAACTCGTATGGTGTCGTCTCAACTGATTTAGACGGTGCTCTGTTAAGTGTGTGAGCGGCAGTTTCTAGTGCGTGACCCCAAAAAGACATCGGAAGATTTGTAAGAGACATCATCGACTTTATCATGTCCAACAAGGTTCAGTTACGTTGTTTCGATACTCCATTTCTCTGTGGAGTTCCGGGAGGCGTAAGCTGTGAAACGATTCCACGGTCACTCAGATGTTGGCCAAACTCATGACTAAGATATTCGCCTCCGCGATCAGACCACAAAAACTTAATATTTTTGTTACGGTGATTTTCTACCTCATTCTGAAATTCTTTGAACTTTTCAAAGGTTTCTGATTTATGCTTCATTAAGTAGATATAGCCATACCTACTCAAATCATCAGTAAAAGTCACGAAGTAGAAATATCCACCCCGTGCGCCTGTGTTCATTGGACCACATACATCACTATGTATTATTTCCAATAATTCATCCGCCCGTTCAGGATGACCCGTGAATGGCGTCTTGGTCATTTTCCCCATCATGCAAGCTTCACATGTGTCAAATGATTCAAAATCAAAGGACGGTAAAACTCCATCTTTATGGAGTTTTTGCATGCGTTTCTTTCTGATGTGGCCAAGCCGATAGTGCCACATGAAAGTGGCGGTGACAGCCTTCTTAAGGCGTTTAGCATTCACGTTAAAGACATCATTTCCACATTCAAGATTTAATATGAAAAGGCCCCCAACAATGGGTGCAAATCCATAAAACATATCCTTACAATAAAGTGAACAACCATTGTTCTCAGACTTGTACGAATACCCATCATGTACGAAACATGATCCGGAGATAATGTTTCTACACAACAGTGGAACAAAATAACAGTTACTTAGTTCTAAGATAAATCCTGAAGGGAGACGTAGAGGCATAATGCCGACGGCTTGAGCGGCCATCCTAGCGCCATTCCCGACGCGCATCACGACTTCATTCTTTGCTAGCTTGCGCACCTTCTGAAGCCCCTGTATCGAGTTGCAAATGTGAGCAACCCATACGGTATCAAATACCCAAGACTTAGAGTTTTCGCTAGCAAGCAAAACGTCAATGACATTAACTTGTATAACAATTATACCTTTTCCGGTTTTCCTGGTCTTCTTATCTTCCAGATACTTCTTGCAGTTTCTCTTCTAGTGTCCTATGCCGTTGCAGTAGAAGCACTCAGTTTCATTCTTGGCTCCACCCTTAGAGTTGCTTTGGGAGCCAGTCTTACCGGTGCCCTTGCCCTTCTTTGGCTTGCCTTTCTTTTTGAAACTGGTAGTTTTATTCACAAGCAACACTTGCTTGCGATTTTTCCGCAGTCCTCCTTCTGTCGTTTTCAGCACGGCGAGCACCTCTTCCGGTTTCTTCTCCATCCATGTCATGTTGTATTTCATGACAAAACCGTCGTAAGACGGAGGAAGTGAAGAAAGCAACATGTCCATCATATGGCCAGGTGGAAGTGGAAATTCCAGGGCTTTAAGCCTTTCAGAATAGCCCATCATTTTGACCACGTGTTCGCCAACTGAACTACCCTCAGCCATCTTGCAATCCACCAAAGCCTTCATGATATCATATCGTTCAGACTTTGCGGTTTCCTTGTACAGAGCATCCAATTCTCGGATCATATCACGGGGTTTATGGAATTCAAAACGTTTTTGAAGCCCTGTACTCATGCAAGCTAGCATGAGGCACCGCAGTAAGTTGTGATCATCATCCTTAGTGGCCCAGACATTTTGTTCATCTTCCGGGGCCTCTGCCGCCGGTTTAGCAGGAAGAGCAGTTTCAAGCACGTACAATTTCTTAGCGCTCCTGAGGACAATCCTCAGGTTACGGACCCAGTCCGCATAGTGGTTTCCAGTCATAGCTAACTTCTCTTTCTCTAACATCGGGCCTAAGTTGAACGCGGTGTTGCGAGCCATTTGATCTACAACAGAAAACACAAGTTTCACTTAGACTTTGTTTATAATGAAATTTGCACTAGTGAATAAACAGTTTTATTCTAAAGTGCGCTCCACTCAAATCAATATCTCTCATAATTGATTTAGAGTGATTCAAGATCCATATTTCTATCGATGCCATTGACGGGTTCATCACTAATGACATGAATTTCAATCGGTAGGCCAACTTGCCGATCACATATCTATGTGATTCTTGTTCATCTTTCGATGGGCGTGTTCCGAGCTGAGGACTCTCCTGCCTGAACATCAAAGACAACCAAGTGGTCATGCTGTGAGGTCTGACCTCACCCGCCTCATTCCTCTCGATTCGTTCGTGCTCAATTTGTACATGGCGCACCCCAAAAAGATACGAATTTCAGACGGTGCTACACTTGGGTGAACACTAACTACTTTGATATTTTAAGTGAGAGATCACCCTAATAAAAGCGACTACTGCGCAATCAAGAAGGGCGCATCATAAGGGATAAACATCCCAGGCAATTCATAATAGCATGATATGGTATAGCCCTTTCTGACAGAGAAGTCTTTCATTTCTTCGTCTCCGGCATTCGCATCGGTGTTCACCTTTGCGAAGATTGCCACCACCTTGTCGATGCACCAGATAATATTGCTATCTCCATAGCGGATAAAATAAATGCATCACATAAGGTTGACATGCAGGTCATTAAAGTGACAATCATATGGCTCCAGCCATCATGCCGAATCATGACGCGCAGGTCATGTTAATTTACATCATATAGTCATCCCATACATAATCAAATTGAATATGAGCTTGCTATACCACATCACATGCCATCCTGCAAAACTAAGTTAGACGCCTCTAAACGGTTTATGCAAGATTTTATTTTACGTGGCTTCTAAGGTTTTGACTTAAACCGCAGCTACCAACGTTTATCATCAAGTATGATTGTTCAAGTAGCTAGATTAACTTTGCGGGTGTATGAAGCACGAGATAATAAAATCTCGAACCCCTTACTAAACTTCTTCATACACATGACCCCCGTGTAGATCATATCTGCATTGTCCTTTCATCTGTGAATTTCATCTTTCCTTTAACTATGATGGAACCCAAAGAACTGATAGCAGTTCGTTGATCAATCAGGATCACAGATTGCCAGAACTTTGTGAAATTCCACCATGCCGTTTCAGGATTAGAAATACGCAAATTCTAGGGAAGCAACAAGAAGATCGGGTAACAGATTTCATCTGCCACCCGCTTAAATAATTTTCAGCAATAGATCTCATCTACTCCAAAATTATATTATGCAATACCCATACATCTCCATGTATTCTAGATCGTAACCTGCATCTATGCATAGCACGACTCTTGATGCCACTGTAGGGGAACGCAACAGAAAACAAAAATTTCGGTGTAGCGAGCACGCCCAGGACCACTATGGAGACTGCATACAAGGTTTGATCTGATCCGTACCGACTCGAAGCGCAACGGAAGAAGAGTCGGTGTAGATCGTCGATGCAGATCCCCGCAGCTAGGATTTACAACCTCCCAACCACGAGTATGTACTGCCTCTCCGGACAGCCCTTCGGGAGGCGGTCGGACAGTCCCCCAGACGATGTCGCGGACAGCCCTTCGGGAGGACCGTCAAAACTCGAACTGAGACTCGGACAGCCCTTCGGGAGGACATTCGAACAGCCCCTCGGGCGAAAGATCAAAACTACAATGTCTCTACGGGGTTGCACACATATGGTGTCAGCTATCCGGCAGGGCTTCGCCGTCCAGAACTAGTTCCTGCCGGAACCCAGACAACCTTTCGGCTCTACAAAACTATTTCGCTGGGAGGGAGAGAGAAGCCAAACAAGTCATGGCATGTGTATGAGAGCAAGGGATGAAGAGATGGTAGCCCTCACCTCCTCTATTTATCAGAAAGCCAAGGGGTAGTGTGCCTCCACAATTTTACCAAAAACCCCATGCATTACGTCACACATGAGGGTGCTAAGGTCAAAATGAGATGCCAAGTGGAGCTCCAAGGAGCTCCACCACCCATGGCCGGCCACCCGTAGGCCTCCCCTCCAAAATGGGGTTCCTTCCCTTGTAAGCCACTTCCTTCTAGAACTTTGACCAAGTCCAAAAAGGTAGCTCTACATAAATATCCAAAAAGCACTTTCACTATTCACGACGACATTTTTCAGCGTCCGTTCGAACTGAAAATATTTATGTGGGCTAAGAACATTTCCAGTGCCCACTAAACTAATTCTCAACACGCTCCGCAAGAATTCCAGTTTAGTGATTTTCATCTGCGAAACGCATCTGAAGTGGCTCCGGCAGCTCCGGAACATTTCTGGTTTTTATCTCAAAAAATTCCAAAGAGCTTCCAGAATGATTCTGGCACCGTCCAAGAATTATCAGGCATGTGCCGAAACCAATTTGACTTAATAGTTTATCCCGAAACAACTTTTCGGTATCATTGAAAACTTATCCGATGACCTCTCTCTGCGGTATGATTCCGCTGTCCGAAACCATTCCGGTGTCCGAAACTTTTTCGGTGATATTCTCTCAGACTCTAGTATTCAGAAGATAGATGACCCTTAAGCATGTGACCCTATAGGTTCGGTGAAGTATAGACATGACTTGGAACTCCTTCCGATCATGATCAACATCGGAGCCGTGGACACCCATATTGATGCCTATACCCACACGAATAAATATTCGAGTGAACCTCCAGTTGCAGTGAGCTATACCTGTTGCTTCGCGATATGTCACAAACACTCGAGGTGAGATTTATTGCATCCCCGTGGATGAACAATTTATTCACCATGCAAGTTACCTCGTTACCGGTTTTATTCTCTTTTCTCGTTTCCGTGTTCTGGCATCCCAGTGATCAAATCACAAGGTGTCTGGCCAGACGATTATGGATACCGTAACACAAAGAGGGCCCGAGAATATCTCTCCATCATAGGAGGAGCAAATACCAATCTTGAGCTATCTTGTTACTTCCCATACTTTTCCGTGAACCCGTAAGCCCCCGTAATAGCCACCTAGTTACAGATGACGTTTAACAAACCCCAAAGTTCACGAAGCAAGCATGAAGGAACTCGATACTCTCATGGTCTAAGGAATTATGCAAATATTAACTATCTCAATGATATTAACCATAAACTTGTGACGAAAGAATCTCATAGCATAACATCAATTTGGGTCAATTCAACACAAGTGTTCTACCAACATCGCGCCCTCAAAATTGCCAGCATAGGCATGCCTATGATCAGGAAAACAGGATCATCATGCAATACTTGAGCCAGTCTTAGAGGCAAGACTAGGAATACATTTTACCGTTTAGTATACCACACGTGCACATGAGTTTCCCTCTGAGCCTTGTGGATATTGCAGATTCGAGAATCATTGCAGTTAAAGCATGGAAGCTAAACATACATTACAAATTTGGAGATACAAAATAACTGTTATTAATGCCTCTAGGGCATATCTCCTACATAAACGGACCCCGGTGTTTGCCAATCGTGGAAATCATTGCGGGACCCCAAAACTGAGTAATAGTCCAAGAAACGGGCCAGAATCGGCCAAAACTGCGATTGTTGATGACCAACACGTAAGCGCACCCCGGGGTTCAACAATCATGGAAATCGCTTTGGGACCCTAAAACGATGAGTAATAGTCCACAAAACGGGTCAGAATCGACAAAAACCGCGAGTGTTGATGACCGACCTATAAACGCACCCCACGGATCGTCAATCGTGGAAATCACTCCGGGACCTCGAAACAGTGAGTAATAGTCCATGAAATGGGCTAGAATCGGCCAAAACTGTGGTTGTTGATGACCGACACGTAAGCGCACCCCGAGGTTCAACAACCATGGAAATCGCTTTGGGACCCTAAAACGGCGAGTAACAGTCCATGAAAGAGCCCAGAATCGTACAAACCTAGGATTATTGATGAAAAATACATAAACGCACCCCGGGGTTCGTCAAAATGGAAATCGCTCACGGACCCCAAATGAGTGAGTAATAGTCCATGAAACGGCCAGAATCGGCTAAAATTACGAGTGTTGATGACCGACACATAAATGCACCCCGGTGTTCGTCAATCGTGGAAATCACTCAGAGACCCCAAAATTGAGTAATAGTCTAAGAAACGGGCCAGAATCAACCAAAACTGCGATTGTTGATGACCGACACGTAAGCGCACCCCGGGGTTCAACAACCATGAAATCACTTTGGGACCCTAAAATAATTGAGTAATAGTTCATGAAACGGGTCAGAATCGACAAACCGCGAGTATTGATGACCGACACGTAAACGCACCCTAGTGTTCGTCAATCGTGGAAATCACTTCGGGACCCCGAAACGATGAGTAACTATCCACGAAACGGGCCAGAATCGGCCAAATTTGCGATTAAAGATGACCTTACGTTAAGTGCACCCGGGGTTCAACAATCGTGGAAGTCGCTTCGGGACCCTAAAGCGGTGAGTAATAGTCCACGAAACAGGCCAGAATCAACCAAAACTGCGATTGTTGATGACCGACACGTAAGCGCACCTTGGGGATCAACAACCATGGAAATCGCTCCGGGGCCCCAAAACGGTGAGTAATAGTACACGAAACGGGTCAGAATCGACAAAAACCACGAGTGTTGATGACCGACACGTAAGCGCCTCGGGGTTCAACAACCATGGAAATCGCTTTGGGACCCCAAAACTGTGAGTAATAGTCCACGAAACGGGTCAGAGTCGACAAAAACTGTGAGTGTGGATGATCGACACGTGTTACGTCTTGAGCTTGCGTTGGTTTTCCTTGAAGAGGAAAGGGTGATGCAGCAAAGTAGCGTAAGTATTTCTCTCAGTTTTTGAGAACCAAGGTATCAATCCAGTAGGAGCCTCCTCAAAAGTCACACACACCTACACAAACAAACAAGAACCTCGCAACCAACGCAATAAAGGGGTTGTCAATCCCTTCACGGCCACTTGCGAAAGTGAGATCTGATAGAGATAATACGATAAGATAAATATATTTTGGTATTTTATGATATAGATTGGAAAAGTAAAGATGCGAATATAAGTAGATGATAAACTTATATGATAAAAGATAGACCCGGGGGCCATAGGTTTCACTAGTGGCTTCTCTCAAGATAGCATAAGTATTACGGTGGGTGAACAAATTACTGTCGAGCAATTGATAGAAAAGCGAATAGTTATGAGATTATCTAGGCATGATCATGTATATAGGCATCACGTCCGTGACAAGTAGACCGACTCCTGCCTGCATCTACTACTATTACTCCACTCATCGACCGCTATCCAGCATGCATCTAGAGTATTCAGTTCATAAAGAGCAGAGTAACGCATTAAGAAAGATGACATGATGTAGAGGGATAAACTCATAAAATATGATGTAAACCCCATCTTTTTATCCTCGATGGCAACAATACAATACGTGCCTTGTTGCCCCTGCTGTCACTGGGAAAGGATACCGCAAGATTGAACCCAAAGCTAAGCACTTCTCCCATTGCAAGAAAGATCAATCTAGTAGGCCAAACCAAACTGATAATTTGAAGAGACTTGCAAAGATAACTTAATCACACATAAATGAATTAAGAGGAGATTCAAATATTTCTCATAGATAAACTTGATCGTAAACCCACATTTCATCGGATCTCGACAAACACACCGCAAAAAGAGTTACACCGAATAGATCTCCAAGAATATCGAGGAGAACTTTGTATTGAGATTCAAAGAGAGAGAGAGAAGAAGCCATCTAGCTAATAACTATGGACCCGAAGGTCTGTGGTAAACTACTCACAACTCATCAGAAGGGCCTTGGAGATGATGTAGAGGCCCTCCGTAGTCGATTCCTCCTCCGGCGGAGCGCCAGCGAAGGCTCCAAGATGGTATCTCGCGGATACAAAAGGTTGCCGCGGTGGAAATAGTTTTCCATGGTGCTCCTGGATGTTTTCAGGGTACGTGGGTATATATAGGAGGAAGAAGTAGGTCGGTGGACGCTCGAGGGGCCCACGAGGGTGGGGGCGCGCCACCAGAAGGCGCGCTGGCACCTCGTGGCCGCCTCCTTTATTGCTTGACGCCCACTCAAAGTCCCTCGATCACGCTTTGTTCCAAAAAGATCGCTCCCAAGGTTTCATTCCGCTTGGACTCCGCTTGATATTCCTTTTCTTCAAACACGGAAATAGGCAAAAAAACAGCAATTCGGGCTGGGCCTCCGGTTAGTAGGTTAGTCCCAAAAATGATATAAAAGTGTAAAGTAAAGCCCATAAACATCCAAAACGGGTAATATAATAGCATGGAACAATAAAAAATTATAGATACATTGGAGAAGTATCAACACGTAAGCACACCTTGGGGTTCAACAAATATGGAAATTGCTTTGGGACCATAGAACAGAGAGTAACAGTCCACGAAACGAGTCAGAATCAACATAAACCGCGAGTGTTGATGACTGACACTCCGGGTTTCATCAATCGTGGAAATCACTCCGGGACCCCAAAATAGTGAGTAATAGTCCACGAAACGGGCCAAAATGGCCAAAACTATGAGTGTTGATGATCGACACGTAAGCGCAACTTGGGGTTCAACAACTATGGAAATCGCTTCCAGACCCCAAAGCGGTGAGTAATAGTCCACGAAACGGGTCAGAGTTTGCCAAAACTGTGAGAGTTAAAGACGGACAGATAAACACATCCCGAGGAACGAAAATCATGGAAATCGCTCTAGGACCCCGAAACAGTGAGTAATAGTCCACAAAACGGACCAGAATCAGCCAAAATTGTGAGTGTTAATGACCGACACATAAACGCACCCCGGGGTTGGCCTATCGTGGAAATCACTTCGAGACCCCAAAACAATGAGTAATAGTCCACGAAACCGGCCAGAATCAGCCAAAACGGTGAGTTATAGTCTATGTCGACAAAAACCGCGAGTGTTGATGATCGACACGTAAGCGCACCTTGGGGTTCAACAACAACGGAAATTGCTTTGGGACTATAAAATGGTGAGTAATAGTCCACGAAACGAGTGAGAATCGAAAAAACTACGAGCATTGATGACTGATACCCCGAGATTCGTCAATCGTGGAAATCACTCCGGCACCCCAAAACTGTGAGTAATAGTTCAAGAAATGGGCCAGAATCAGCCAAAACTATGAGTGTTGATGATCGACACGTAAGCGCACCTTGGGCTTCAACAACTATGGAAATCGCTTCGACACCCCAAAACGGTGAGTATAGTTCACGAAACCGGTCGGAATTGGCCAAAACTGTGAGTGTTGATGATGGACACGTAAACGCACCCCGGGGATCATCAATTGTGGAAATCGCTCTGGGACCCCGAAACGGTGAGTAATAGTCCATGAAACGGGCCAGAATCGTTCGAAATTGCGGATTTTGATGAGCGACACGAAAGTGCACCCCGGGGTTCAACAATCGTGGAAATCTCTTCGGGACACCAAAACGGTGAGTAGTAGTCCACGAAAAAGGTCAGAATTAGTAAAAACTGTGAGTGTTGACGACGAACACGTAAACGCACCCCGGGGATCGTCATTTCTGGAAATCGCTCTAGGACACCTAAATGGTGAGTAATAGTCCACAGAACGGACCAGAATCGGCCAAAATTGTGAGTGTTGATGACCGACACGTAAACGCACCCCGGGCTTCGCCAATCGTGGAAATCACTTCAGGACCCCAAAACAGTGAGTAATAGTCCATGAAATGGGACAGAATCGGCCAAACCTGCGATTGTTGATTACCGACATGTAAGCGCACCCCGGGATTCAACAACCATGGAAATCGCTTTGGGACCCTAAAACGTTGAGTAATAGTCCACGAAACGAGTCAGAATCGACAAAAACCGCGAGTGTTGAGGACTGACACCCCGGGGTTCGTCAATCGTGGAAATCCCTCCGGGACCCCAAAACAGTGAGTAATAGTCCATGAAACGGGCCAGAATCGGCCAAAACTATGAGTATTGATGATCGACACGTAAGCGCACCTTGGGGTTCAACAACTATGGAAATCGCTTCGGGACCCCAAAACGGTGAGTAATAGTCCACGAAACGTGTCAGAATTGGCCAAAGTGTGAGTGTTGACGACAGACACGTGAACACACCCCGGGGATCGTCAATCGTGGAAATCGCTCTAGGACCCTGAAAGAGTGGGTAATAATCCACAAAATGCGCTAGAATCAGCCAATATTGCGATTGTTGATGATCGACACGTAAGCGCACCCCAGGGTTCAACAATTGTGGAAATCGCTTGGGACCCCAAAACGGTGAGTAATAGTCCATGAAACGGGCCAGAATCAGACAAACCTAGGATTATTGACGAACGGCACATAAACGCACCATGGGATTCGTCAATCATCGTAATCGCTCAAGGACCCCAAATAGGTGCGTAATAGTCCATGAAATGGGCAGATTCGGCCAAACCGTTTGTGTTGATAACCGGAACGTAAGCGCACCCTGGGGTTCAACAACCGTGGAAATCACTTTGCGACCCCAAAATGGTGAGTAATAGTCCAGGAAACGGGTCAATGTCGACAAAACCGCAAGTGTTGATGATCGACACGTAAGCGCACCTTGGGGTTCAACAACTATGGAAATTGCTTTGGGACCATAAATGGTGAGTAATAGTCCACGAAACGAGTCAGAATCGAAAAAAAATTGTGAGCATTGATGAGTGACACCCCGAGATTCGTCAATCGTGGAAATCACTCTGGGACCCCGAAACAGTGAGTAATAGTCCAAGAAATGGGCCAGAATCAGCCAAAACTATGAGTATTGATGATCGACATGGAAGCGCACCTTGGGGTTCAACAACTATGGAAATTGCTTCGACACCCCAAAATAGTGAGTAATAGTCCACGAAACAGGTCGGAATTGCCCAAAACTATGAGAGTTGACGACGGACCCGTTAACGCACCCCAGGGATCATAAATCGTGGAAATCGCTCTGGGACCCCGAAACAGTGAGTAATAGTCCATGAAACGGTCCAGAATCGGCCAAAATTGCGATTATTAATGACCGACACGAAATTGCACTGTGGGGTTCAACAATCATGGAAATCGCTTTGGGACCGCAAAACGATGAGTAGTAGTCCATGAAACGTGTCACAATTGGTCAAAACTATGACTGTTGACGACGAACACATAAACACATACCAGGGATCGTCAATTGTGGAAATCGCTCTGGGACCCCAAAATGGTGAGTAATAGTCCACAAAACGAACCATAATCAGCCAAAATTGTGAGTGCTGATGACGGACATGCAAACGCACCCCGGGGTTCGCCAATCGTGGAAATTACTTCAGGACCCCTAAACAGTGAGTAATAGTCCATGAAATGGGCCAGAATCGGCCAAAACTGCAATTTGGGATTCCGATAGAATCCCATTGTGGAAATCGCTTGGGACCCCAAAACAGTGAGTAATAGTCCATGAAATAGGCCATAATCAGACAAACCTAGGATTATTGACGAACGACACATAAACGCACCCTAGGGTTTGTCAATCATTGTAATCGCTCAAGGACTCCAAATCAGTGAGTAATAGTCCACGAAACGGGCCAGAATCGGCCAAACCTAGGACTATTGATGAACGACACATAAATGCACCCAGGGGTTCGTCAATCATGGTAATTGCTCAAGGACCCCAAATTAGTGAGTAATAGTCCACGAAACGGCCAGAATCAGCCAAAACCACGAGTGTTGATGACTGACACCCCGGGGTTCGTCAATCGTGGAAATCACTCCGGGACCCCAAAACAGTTAGTAATAGTCCATGAAACGGAGCATCATCGGCCAAAACTGTGAATGTTGATGATCGACATGTAAGCGCACCTTGGGGTTCAACAACTATGGAAATCGCTTCGAGACCCCAAAACGGTGAGTAATAGTCCAGGAAACGTGTCAGAATTGGCCAAAAGTGCAAGTATTGACGACGGACACGTAAACGTACCCTGGGGATCGTCGATCGTGGAAATTGCTCTGGGACTCCGAAACAGTGAGTAATAGTCCATGAAATGGGCCAGATCAGCCAATAGTGCGATTGTTGATGACTAACACGTAAGCGCACCCCGAGGTTCCACAAGCGTGGAAATCGCTTGGGACCCAAAACGGTGAGTATTAGTCCATGAAACGGGCCAGAATCAGACAAACCTAGGACTATTGATGAACGGCACATAAACGCACCCTGGGGTTCGTCAATCATGGTAATCGCTAAAGGACCCCAAATCAGCGAGTAATAGTCCATGAAACGGGCCACAATCAGCCAAAACTATGAGTGTTGATGATCGAGACGTAAGCGCACCTTGGGATTCAACAACTATGGAAATCACTTCGGGACCCCAAAACGGTGAGAAATATTCCATCAAACATGTCAGAATTGGCCAAAAGTGTGAGTATTGACGATGAACACGTAAACACACTCCGGGGATCGTCAATCGTGGGAATCGCTCTGGGACCCCGAAACAGTGAGTAATAGTCCATGAAATGGGCCAGAATCAGCCAATATTGCGATTGTTGATGACTGACACGTAAGCGCACCCCGGGGTTCAACAATCGTGGAAATCGCTTGGGACCCAAAACGGTGAGTAATAGTCCATGAAACGGGCCACAATCGGACAAACCTAGGATTATTGATGAACGACACATAAACGCACCCTGGGGTTTGTCAATCATGGTAATCGCTCAAGGACCCCAAATCAGTGAGTAATAGTCCATCAAACAGGCCAGAATCGGCCAAAACCACGAGTGTTGATGACCGACACGTAAGCGCACCCTGGGGTTCAACAACCATGGAAATCGCTTTGGGACCCCAAAACGCTGAGTAATAGTCCAGGAAACGGGTCAGTGTCGACAAAAACCGCGAGTGTTGATGATCGACACGTAGGAGCACCTTGGGGCTCAACAACTATGGAAATAGCTTTCGGACCATAACATGGTGAGTAATAGTCCACGAAAGGAGTCAGAATCAAAAAAAACTGCGAGCGTTGATGACTAACACCCCGAGGTTCGTCAATCATGGAAATCATTCCAGGACCCCAAAACAATGAGTAATGGTCCAAGAAATGGGCCAGAATCGGCCAGAACTACGAGTGTTGATGATCGATACGTAAGCGCACCTTGGGGTTCAACAACTATGGAAATCGCTTCGACAGCCCAAAATGGTGATTAATAGTACACGAAACGGGTCGGAATTGGCCGAAACTATAACGCACCCCGGGGTTCGTCAATCATGGTAATCGCTCAAGGACCCCAAATCAGTGAGTAATAGTCCATGAAACGGGCCACAATCGGCCAAAACTATGAGTGTTTATGATCGAGACGTAAGCGCACCTTGGGATTCAACAACTATGGAAATCACTTCGGGACCCCAAAACGGTGAATAATAGTCCATCAAACGTGTCAGAATTGGCCAATAGTTTGAGTATTTCTGATGAACACGTAAACGCACCCTCGTCAATCGTGGCAATCGCTCTGGGACCCCTAAATAGAGAGTTAGAGTCCATGAAATGGGCCAGAATCAGTCAATATTGTGATTGTTGATGACTGACACGTAAGCACACCCCGGGATTCAACAATCGTGGAAATCGCTTGGGACGCAAAATGGTGAGTAATAGTCCATGAAATGGGCCAGAATTGGACAAACCTAGGATTATTGATGAACGACACATAAACACACCCTGGGGTTTGTCAATCATGGTAATCGCTCAAGGACCCCAAATCAGTGAGTGATATTCCATGAAACGGGCCAGAATCGGCCAAAACCACGAGTGTTATTGACCGACGCGTATGCGCACCCTGGGGTTCAACAACCATGGAAATCGCTTTGGGACTCCAAAACAGTGAGTAATAGTCCACGAATGGGTCAGTGTCGACAAAAACCGCGAGTGTTGATGATGAACACGTAAGCGCACCTTGGGGTTCAACAACTATGGAAATAGTTTTTGGACCATAAAACGGTGAGTAATAGTCCACGAAACGAGTCAGAATAGAAAAAAACTGCGAGCGTTGATGACTGACACCCCGAGGTTTTTCAATCATGGAAATCACTCCAGGACCCCAAAATAGTGAGTAATAGTCCAAGAAATGGGCCAGAATCAGCCAGAACTGAGTGTTGACGATCAACACATAAGCGCACCTCGGGGTTTAACAACTATGGAAATCGCTTCGACACCCCAAAACGGTGAGTAATAGTCCACGAAACGGGTCGGAATTGGTCAAAACTATAAGTGTTAACGACGGACACGTAAACGCACCCCGGGGATCGTCAATCGTGGAAATCGCTCTGGGACCCTGAAACGGTGAGTAATAGTCCATGAAACGGGCTAGAATCAACCAAAATTGCGATTATAGATGACCGACACGAAAGTGCACCCTGAGGTTGAACAATCATGGAAATCGCTTCGGGACTCCAAAACAATGAGTAGTAGTCCACGAAACGGGCCAGAATTGGTCAAAACTGTGAGTGTTGACGACGAACACGTAAATGCACCCAGGGGATTGTCAACTGTGGAAATCGCTCTCGGACACCAAAACAGTGAGTAATAGTCCACAAAACGGACCAGAATCGGCCAAAATTGTGAGTGTTGATGACCTACACGTAAACGCACCCCGGGGTTCGCCAATCGTGGGAATCACTCCGGGACCCCAAAACGGTGAGTAATAGTCCATGAAACGGGCCAGAATCGGCCAAACCTAGGACTATTGATGAACGACACATAAATGCACCCTGGAGTTTGTCAATCATGGTAATCGCTCAAGGACCCCAAATCAGTGAGTAATAGTCCATGAAACAGGCCAGAATCGGGCAAAACCGCGAGTGTTGTTGACCGACACGTAAGCGCACCCTGGGGTTCAACAACCATGGAAATTGCTTTGGGACCCCAAAATGCTGAGTAATAGTCCAGGAAACGGGTCAGTGTCGACAAAAACCTCGAGTGTTGATGATCGACACGTAAGCGCACCTTGGGGTTCAACAACTATGGAAATAGCTTTCAGAACATAAAATGGTGAGTAATTGTCCACGAAATGAGTCAGAATTGAAAAAAACTTCGAGCGTTCATGACTGACACCCCGAGGTTCTTCAATCGTGGAAATCACTCCAGGACCCCAAAACAGTGAGTAATAGTCCAAGAAATGGGCCAGAATCGGCCAGAACTATGAGTGTTGATGATCGACACGTAAGAGCACCTTGGGGTTCAACAACTATGGAAATAGCTTCGACACGCCAAAACAGTGAAAAATAGTCCACAAAACGGACCAGAATTGGCCAAAATTCTGAGTGTTAATGACCTACACGTAAACACACCCCGGGGTTCGCCAATCGTGGAAATAACTTCGGGACCCCAAAGGAGTTAGTAATAGTCCACGAAACGGGCCAGAATCGGCCAAACCTAGGACTATTGATGAACGACACATAAATGCACCCTGGGGTTCGTCAATCATGGTAATCGTTCAAGGACCCCAAATCAGTGAGTAATAGTCCACGAAACGGGCCAGAATCGGCCAAAATTGTGAATGTTGATGATCCGCATGTAAGCGCACCTTGGGGTTCAACAACTATGGAAATCGCTTCGAGACCCCAAAACGATGAGTAATAGTCCACGAAACGTGTCAGAATTGTCCAAAAGTGCGAGTATTGACGACGGACAGGCTAACGTACGGGATGAGGGAGTACATATAGTCAAAGGGCGAAGGGGTACATGGGCCACGGCCCAAAGGAGCTGCACGCAGGCAGAAGGCGCCGGATGTCCGGGCGCTCACGAGGTGCCGGATGTCCGGGGTGCAGGGGCCAGATGTCCGGGCCAGTGGAGTTAACTCTTCTGTGCACTTGAGGGGCGACACCGGATGTCCGCTCGGAGGGGCCAGATGTCCACGGCTTCGGGAGGCGCCGGATGTCCGGGGTGATCGTCGGATGTCTGGGCTGTCGGGGCAAGCTTCTGTGCTCTCTGGACACCAGTGCCGGATGTCCGGGATTTAGGCCGGATTTCCGGTGGGGCCGGATGTCCGGGCCAGACGCCGGATGTCCGGTCCCTGTAGCTTCTTCTGCAGATGCCTGGCCTTGTGGATCTCCAGGGGCCGGATGTCCGGGGTCCTGGCCGGATGTCCGGTGCCTGGAGGCTGTCCTTGCCTTCTTCCATGGGTTCTATTCCTCCACGGACTTGGGGTCTTGACCATCTTCACGTGCATCCTCGGGAGGGTCCTCTTGGTACCTAATCATGCACAACATTTCGGATTAAGGTAGCATCCATGTCTCGAGAGGATCATATGAGATATCATTAAGGAAAGAAGTCACCTCGGTCTCGATAGCTCTAGCACATGCCCTAGTCATGGGTCCTCTTGGGGCTTGGTGAGGCCATGGAAGGTCCATGGGGATGACCGAAGGATGCTCCGCAACATCTCCCCTCCCTTGGGAAAGATCCGACCTCGGATCGAAATCCTCATCACCATGGTACGGGGAGAGATCGAAGACGTTGAAGATACCGCTCACGTTGTACTTGTTGCATGGGAGATCGATCTTGTAAGCGTTGTTGTTGTAGCGTGCTAGCACCTTGAAGGGTCCGTCGGCTCGAGGGAGAAGCTTGGACTTGCGTTTGTTGGGGAAGCGGTCCTTGCGAAGGTGTAGCCACACGAGGTCTCCAATGTTGAATATCATGGGATGCTTGTTGACGTTGAGCTTGGTTGTGAGTCATTGTACTTGCGCTCGATGGTGTGTCTTGTATCTTCATGCATCTTCTTGATGTAGCTTGCACGGGCACTTGCGTTGAGGTTGGTGCGCTCTTGTAGAGGAAGAGGTAGAATGTCCAATGGGGACAATGGGTTGAAGCCGTAGACGACCTCGAAAGGAGACTTGCCGGTCGTTGAATGTCTTGCACGGTTGTAGGCGTACTCGGCGATGGGTAGACATTCCTCCCACTCCTTGATGTTCTTCTTGATCAACACGCGAAGTAGAGTGGAGAGTGTACGGTTCGTCACCTCCGTCTGGCCGTCGGTTTGAGGGTGGTATGCGGATGAGAACAAGAGCTTGATTCCTAGCTTGGCGCATAGGGTCTTCCAAAAGTAACTCAAGAACTTGACGTCGCGGTCAGAGACGATTGTCTTTGGCATTCCATGGAGGCGCAAGATTTCCCTACAAAAGAGATTTGGAATGTGTGAAGCATTGTCTATCTTGTTGCAAGGGATGAAATGTGCCATCTTAGAAAATCGGTCCACAACAACAAACACAGAATCCTTGCCATTTTGAGTTCTAGGCAAACCAAGTACAAAATTTATGCTAATGTCTTCCCAAGGTTGATAAGGAATAGGAAGAGGCATGTAAAGACCATGGGATTGAGCTTTAGACTTAGCTTTGCGACATGTAGAGCATCGGGTGGTGAAGCGTGAGACGTCACGGAACATCTTGGGCCAAAAGTAGTTCTTGGAGAGCGTGGCGAATGTCTTGTCGCGTCCGAAATGTCCCATGAGTCCGCCTCCATGAGCCTCTTGCAAAAGGAGCAAACGAAGAGAAGACTCGGGAATGCAAAGTTTGTTAGCTCTCATAAGATAACCATCCTTGATGTAATATTGTTCCCAAGAAGTATGCGTCAAACACACAGTATAAGGAATAGCAAAAGATGGATCATTAGAATACAAGTCTTTTGTGTGCTCAAAGCCTATAACATTCAGCTCAAGTTTAGTGACAAGCGTGCATATGCGTGAAAGTGCATCGGCAACTACATTTTCCTTACCCTTAATGTACTTGATCACATAGGGAAAAGATTCAATAATTTCACTCCATTTGGCATGACGCTTGTTCAACTTAGTTTGACCTTTTAAGTACTTAAGCGTTTCATGATCGGTATGGATGACAAACTCATGAGGTCTAAGATAATGTTCCCAAACATGTAGTACACGCACTAGTGCATACAATTCTTTGTCATATATGGGGTAGTTAAGTTGAGCACCGGAGTGTTTTTCACTAAAATATGCAATTGCTTGTTTTTCTTGCATCAAAACTCCGCCAATTCCGGTACCACTTGCATCGCAATGAACTTCAAAGGTTTTGTCAAAGTTGGGCAAAGCAAGAATTGGAGCATGAGTAATCAAAGACTTGAGCTCATCAAAAGCGGTGGATTCCAAAGATCCCCAAACAAAAGGAGCATTCTTCTTACTCAAGGCATGCAAAGGAGCCGCGATAGTGCTAAAATCTTTCACAAAACGACGATAAAAACCCGCAAGACCAAGAAAACTACGCACTTGTTGCAAATTGGTGGGTTGGGGCCAAGTTTTAATTGCTTCAATTTTAGTTTCATCAACATGGAGACCCTTGGAAGATACAACGAAACCCAAGAAAACCACTTTGTCAACACCAAATGTGCACTTTTTCATGTTTGCATAAAGGCTTTCCTTGCGAAGGGTTTGCAAAATAGCCCTAACATGATTAAGATGTTCTTTCATGGTTTTGCTAAACACAAGAATATAATCGAAGTAAACCACAACAAAGACTCCAATATAAGGGCGAAGCACATAATGCATGAGGCGCACGAAAGTACCGGGAGCCTCTGATAAACCCATAGGCATGAGTAACCACTCATATAAGCCAAATTTGGTTTTGAAAGCAGTTTTCCATTCATCACCCTCTTGAATGCATATTTGGTAATAGCCACTTTGAAGATAAATTTTTGAGAAAAAGTTGGCTCCACTAAGTTCATCAAGCATATCATCTAAGCGAGGAATGGGATGCCTATAGCGAACGGTGATAGCATTTATGGGTCTACAATCGGAACACAAGCGGAAACTTCCATCGGGCTTAGGCACAAGTATAACCGGAACGGCACAAGGGCTTAAGCTTTCACGTACATGACCGTTGTCGATTAGTTGTTGTACTTGCCGTTGAATCTCCTTGGTTTCTTCGGGATTGACATGGTATGGAGCTTTGTTTGGAAGTGGCACTCCGGGGATGAGGTCGATTCGATGCTCAATGCCTCGTAGAGGAGGTAGACCCGGAGGTAGCTCATCGGGAAAAACATCTTGGAATTCCTGCAAAGAGATTGAAACACTAAAGGTAGCCCGTGAGAGGTGTTAGTTTTTGGTTCTCCATCCTTGCACACAAGTACAAAGTGTTATCACACTCGATGGGTTCTCACACACTTCTCTCATCTCACTTTTTGTGGCAAATAGTATGAGGTTTTTCTCTCTAGGCGAAGAGGCGCTCAAGTTTGGCTTGTGGCTCTCACTCACTTTTTGGTGGATGTCTTTTTGACTCTTCTCGCTATGGTGGTTGGCTTGCTTGTCGGCAATCACTTGACTAGGAGACATAGGTCGTAGCACATATTCCTTCCCTTTCATCTTGAAGCTATAGTGGTTGGTACGCCCGTTGTGGAAGACACCACGGTCGAATTTCCATGTTCGACCAAGAAGGAGGTGGCAAACGGTCATTGGGACCACATCACACTCCAAAGTGTCCTCATATGCACCAATTTTGAAGGAGACTTGGACCGTATGCTCAACTCGGATAGTGCCGGAGTCACTTAGCCATTGAACCTTGTAGGGGTGCGGGTGCTTCCTCTTTACCAATTGAAGCTTGGAGCATAGTTCTTCACTTGCCAAGTTGTGGCAACTACCTCCATCGATGATGACCTTGACGGATCGTCCATTGATGCCGGCCTTAGTGTGGAAGATGTGGCATCTTTGGTCTTCTTCTTGTTGATGTTGAACAGTCAAGACCTTGCAGACAACAAGAGCGGGGCTCATATCTTCATCACAAAAGACTTGATCATCTTCATCCTCGTTCATGCGCCGGTGCATGGCCACTTGCTCAAGAGCTTCCATTTCATCTTCACTCATTGAGTCATAGGTGCCATCGTCGTTGAGGATCATGGCGCGCTTTTTTGTGCATTCATAGGACTTGTGGCCTCGGCCCCGCAAGTGAAACACTTGAAGGAGCTTGTCTTGACGGTCTCATCGGTCAGAGTAGATGAAGAAGCACGTGGCTTGAAGTTGCTTGTAGTAGGAGGAAGACGACTTGAACTTGCCGAAGTTTTCTTGTAACTTGACTTGTCGTCGTTGCTTGGAGAAGGCTTGGTTGATGTCGAAGTTGGAGTAGTTGTTGAAGCTTGGTTATTGGAGAAGCCGTAGGTCTTGGATGAGTACTTGGCGTATTTGAAGTCATCTTGCACTTGACGTTCCGCCTTTGTAGCTTGATGCACGAGCTCAATGAGGTTGGAGTAGGGTTGCAAGTCGGCGATTTTCTTGATGGGATGATTGAGTCCATTCAAGAATCGTGCCATTGTTTGCTCATCATCCTCCGTGACATTGGCTCGAATCATGGCAATCTCCATTTCCTTGTAGTATTCTTCAACACTCTTTGTTCCTTGCTTGAGGAGTTGTAGCTTCTTGAAGAGATCACGGTTGTAGTAGGTGGTCACAAATCGTGCTCGCATGACATCCTTCATTTGAGCCCAAGTATTGATTGGAGGTTCACCTCTTGCTTGTAGGCGCTCAAGGACTTATTCCCACCATATGAGCACATAGTCTTGGAACTCAAGTGATGCCATAGCGATCTTCTTCTCTTCCTCATAGTTGTGCAAACGAAAGATTTTGTCAACCTTCAATGCCCATGAGAGGTACTCTTTCGGATCATTGCTTCCATTGAACTTTGGCATTGTGAATTTGAGCTTGCCATAGTGTTGCTCTTCATTGTGTTGTTGGCGATGGTGATGATGATGCCCTTGACGTGGAGGGTAATCATCGTCATGTTGCTCTTGGCGTGGAGGAAGTCCATGATCAACTTGCTCTTGTTGAACTTGAGGTTGAGGTGGAGCTTGACAAGCCTGTGGAGGAGCTTCTGGAGCTTGATGTTGCACACGCGGTTGATAGTTCCTCTCTTGGATTTCTTCTCGAAGGGCTTCCTCTTGATTGCGCCGTTCGCGATTGCGGTTGGCGATAGTTCGACTTGATTCTTGAAGGGCACGTTCCGCCTCAAGAGCTTGTGCTTCTCGTTGTTGTTGTTGAAGACGTTGAGCCTCAGCGTCTTGTTGCTCTTGGTATAGACACGCTCGTTCTTCTTCTTCTTGGCGACGAAGACGTTGTCGTTCTTGAGCTTGAGCAAACGCGACTTGGTTTGATTGAGGACGAGGGACTTGCTCATCGACTTGCTCTTGTGAATGCTTGACGTGTAGCGTGTTGCGAGATGCATGTCGGTCTTGATGCGCGGCTCGTCGAAGAGTGTTCGATGACAGTGTACTTGAGCCGGAGAAGGAGTCGTCGGAGTGTCAACTTGAGTGGCTCCATCTTGAGTATGACGATGTAGAAGGAGGCCGGTTCACCAACAAGGCGCGGATCTCGTCCATTCTTGCATCGTTCTCTTGCTTGTGTGCGTCGAGCTTGTTATCGAAGTAGTCTCTTTTACGTTGCTCGGAGAGTCGCAAGTCGGTGGCGAGGTTGTCGATGCGGTCGTTCATTGCTTGTTGCTCTTGATGCAACGCTCGTTGTGCACCAAAGAGGTGGGTCTTGGTGACGTATGATGACATGTCGTCGTCTTGCTCGATGAAGAGTGGGTTGGTAGAAGTACTTGGCCTATCCATCATTTCAAGCAAAATGTGAGTGGTAGAAGGAAAAGAACGTGTACCAAATGTACCTTGACCAAAGTTGAAGATGAATCAAGTTCACTCAAATGCGGATAATGAAATAACACTGTTGGTATCAATTCTTGTCGGTTCTCACACCTACACACGTAAAAGCTTATGGTGGAGCTTGGTTAGGATGGTGGCACAAAATTTGATGCAATTGTAAGTGAGCTTCAAAAATGTTGGAAAAGATTCACAAATTTGCAAATGCAACAAGTAGACCAAGCAAGTAGGGGTACACGGAAACACACACGCAAATAGATAAGTGGGATTGTGCAAACCCAAAGTGAGCCAAAATGTGGAATCCACGAAAATGCTCTTGTTGCACAATACTAGAGAGACGCTAGCACGATTGCACAATAGGCGGATACAGAGCTTGTGCACAACCTACTAGGCAAAAATGCAACAATCTCTATCCCAAGTATGCTATATGTATGGTATTTCGGTGCGATGATCCAAGATGATCTTATATGACAATCTTAATGTTGTATGATGCTATGGTTCTTGCTTATAAGGTCTTTGCTTATCTTTCCTCTTTGCTTAAAAGCTTGGGTGGCTCTTTCACTTTTGAGTTCTTTTCTCATGCAAAACTTCACGAACCAAGATAGCAATTGTGTAGGCTATGACAACTTTGTGACACACAAGTTGATCCCAAGATATGCACAACGGTGTTATGGTATGTATGCTATGGAGTATGATCACTAATGTGCACAAGTCATGTTGCCGGCAATACTCAATGGCTAGTATCGATGGGTAAGCTACGCAAAAGTAAGGCCATGTGGGGTATCAATGCAATTGCAAGTTATGACAAAGATGTCGTCAAAGTTACCATCCTTTGCGATGTTGAGTAGTCGATGGAGGTGAGCGGTGGTGATGGTGACGTCGAACCGTACCTATATAGTCGAAACACAATAGGACACGGGAACCACAACTCAAAATCTCAAAGACCAAAACGTGTCAAAATCGACATAGCAGATAGCGGTGAGCGGTGGTGATTTTTGTGGAAGGTGTTGTGGGTATGCGGAAGGAGGCGTGGGCACCGGTGCAAAACTGGGCGAAAGTATGCGGAAGTGGGCGTGGGAGATGGAGTTGATGCTTCCAGGGGCCGGATGTCCGGTGGACACAGGGCAGATGTCCGGGCTCTGGATCGGGGACGAACAAGATGAACTCCACGGAAGAAATTGCAACTCTGGGGCAAAGTTCGGATAAATTGGTGGATGGAAAAGGGTGGGGAGGGTGGGGAAAGCTAGATCCACACGCAGAAACACAAATCCATGGACCAAATCCAACAAAATTTCATCACACCAACAAATCACAAAAATTTTTGGGGGTTGTTTTTGGTGGGGATTTTCGGATTTAGGACGAAAACAACAAAATCAAGCTAGAAAACACGGGGTAGGGGCACCAAAAACGTGATCAACGTGGCTCATGATACCAAGATGATGTAGGGCGGAACCCTAGGGGCCGATCTTTCACGTTTGGAGTGGATCCTACGGGGAATCACGAAGAACACACGGAAGCACAAAGGGGAAACACGGGGAAAACGAGAGAGAATCACTAAACCGACATGGAATCAATCACACAAGTGCTAGATCACCGAACACATAAGGTAGCACAAGATTCAAAATCAACAAAGGAAAGATTGAAAGGTAGCCGTTCTTCTCCGAGACGAGGTCTTGAATCCACGAGGGGATCTTCCCGTGAAGGGGTCTTGAATCCAAGTGGATCTTCTCCGAAGAGGCCGCGGTCTCTCACGAGGAGGAGATCCGATGGATGAGCGAGGCTCTATCTCACAAATGAGCTAAATCAACGCTAACCCTAAAACGTACGGGATGAGGGAGTATATATAGTCAAAGGGCAAAGGGGTACATGGGCCACGGCCCAAAGGAGCTGCGCGCAGGCAGAAGGCGCCGGATGTCCGGGCGACGGGCCAGATGTCCGGCGCTCACGAGGTGCCGGATGTCCGGGCCAGTGGAGTTGACTCTTCTGTGCACTTGAGGGGCGACGCCGGATGTTTGCTCGGAGGGGCCGGATGTCTGCGGCTTCAGGAGGCGCCGGATGTCCGGGGCGATCGCAGGATTCCGGGCTGTCGGGGCAAGCTTCTGTGCTCCTTGGACACCAGTGCCGGATGTCCGGGATTTAGGCCGGATTTTCGGCGGGGGACGGATGTTCGGGCCAGACGCCGGATGTCCGGTCCCTGTAGCTTCTTCTGCAGATGCCTGGCCTTGTGGATCTCCAGGGGCCGGATGTCCGGTGTCCTGGCTGGATGTCCGGTGCCTGGAGGCTGTCCTTGCCTTCTTCCATGGGTTCTCTTCCTCCACGGACTTGGGGTCTTGACCATCTTCACGTGCATCCTCGGGAGGGTCCTGTTGGTACCTAATCATGCACAACATTTCGGATTGAGGTAGCAGCCATGTCTCGAGAGGATCATATGAGATATCATTAAGGAAAGAAGTCACCTCGGTCTCGAGAGCTCTAGCACGTGCCCTAGTCATGGGTCCTCTAGGGGCTTGGCGAGGCGATGCAAGGTCCATGGGGATGACCGAAGGATGCTCTGCATCACTAGGACTATTGATGAACGACACATAAACACACCCTGGGGTTCGTCAATCATGGTACTCACTAAAGGACCCCAAATCAGTGATTAGTAGTCCACAAAACGGGCCAGAATCGGCTAAAACCGCGAGTGTTGATGACTGACACCCCGGGGTTCGTCAATCGTGGAAATCACTCCAGGACCCCAAAACAGTGAGTAATAATCCACGAAATGGGCCAGAATCGGCCAAAACTATGAGTGTTCATGATCGACACATAAGCGCACCTTGGGGTTCAACAACTATGGAAATCGCTTCGAGACCCCAAAACAGTGAGTAATAGTCCACGAAATGTGTCAGAATTGTCCAAAAGTGTGAGTATTGATGATGGACACGTAAACGCACCCCGGGGATCATCAATCGTGGAAATCACTCTGGGACCCCGAATCAGTAAGTAATAGTTCACGAAATGGGCCAGAATCAGCCAATATTGCGATTGTTGATGACTGACACATGCGCACCCCGGGGTTCAACAAGCGTGGAAATCGCTTGGGACCCATAACGGAGAGAAATAGTCCATGAAACGGGCCAGAATCAGACAACCTAGGACTATTCATGAACGACACATAAACGCACCCTTGGGTTCGTCAATCATGGTAATCGCTCAAGGACCCCAAATCAGTGAGTAATAGTCCATGAAACGGGCCAGAATCGGCCAAAACCGCGAGTGTTGATGACCGACACTTAAGTGCACCCTGGGGTTCAACACCCATGGAAATCGCTTTGGGACCCCAAAACGGCGAGTAATAGTCCACGAGACGGGCCAGTGTCGACAAAAACCGCGAGTGTTGATGATCGACACGTATGCGCACCTTGGGGTTCAACAACTACGGAAATAGCTCTCGGACCATAAAAGGGTGAGTAATAGTCCACGAAACGAGTCAGAATCGGAAAAAACTTCGAGCGTTGATGACTGACACCCTGAGGTTCGTCAATCATGGAAATCAGTCCAGTACCCCAAAACAGTGAGTAATAGTCCAAGAAATGGGCCAGAATCGGCCAGAACTATGAGTGTTGATGATCGAGACGTAAGCGCATCTTGGGGTTCAACAACTATGGAAATCGCTTCGACACCCCAAAATTTTGAGTGTTGACGAAACTGGTCGCAATTGGCCAAAACTATAAGTGTTGACGATGGACATGTAAACGTACCCTGGGGATCGTCAATCGTGGAAATCGGTATGGGACCCCGAAATGGTGAGTAATAGTCCACGAAACGGGCTAGAATCGGCCAAAATTGCGATTATTGATGACCGACACGAAATTGCACCCCGAGGTTGATCAATCATGGAAATTGCTTCGGGACTCCAAAACGGCGAGTAGTAGTCCACGAAACGGGCTAGAATTGGTCAAAACTGTGAGTGTTGACGACGAACACGTAAACGCACCAAGGGGATCGTCAATTGTGGAAATCGCTCTGGGACACCAAAACGGTGAGTAATAGTCCACAAAACGGACCAGAATCGGCCAAAACTCTGAGCGTTGATGACCTACACGTAAACGCACCCCGGGGTTCGCCAATTGTGGAAATCACTTCAGGACCCAAAAAAAGTGAGTAATAGTCCACGAAACAGGCCAGAATCGGCCAAACCTAGCACTATTGATGAATGACACATAAATACACCATGGGGTTCGTCAATCATGGTAATCACTCAAGGACCCCAAATCAGTGAGTAATAGTCCACGAAACCGGCCTGAATCGGCCAAAACCGCGAGTGTTGATGACTGACACCCCGGGGTTCGTCAATCGTGGAAATCACTCCGGGACCCCAAAAAGAGTGAGTAATAGTCCACGAAACGGGCCAGAATCGGCCAAAACCGTGAATGTTGATGGTCGACACGTAAGCGCACCTTGGGATTCAACAACTATGGAAATCGCTTCGAGACCCCAAAACGGTGAGTAATAGTGCATGAAACGTGTCAGAATTGGCCAAAAGTGCGAGTATTAACGACAGACACGTAAACGCACCCCGGGGATCGTCAATCGTGGAAATCGCTCTTGGGCCCCGAAACAGTGAGTAATAGTCCACGAAATGGGCCAGAATCAGCCAATAGTGCGATTGTTGATGACTAACACGTAAGCGCACCCCGAGGTTCAACAAGCGTGGAAATCACTTGGGACCCAAAATAGTGAGTAATAGTCCATGAAACGAGCCAGATTCAGACAAACCTAGGACTATTGATGAACGACACATAAACGCACCCTGGGGTTCGTCAATCATGGTAATCGCTCAAGGACCCTAAATCAGGGAGTAATAGTCCATGAAACGGGCCAGAATTGGCCAAAACTATGAGTGTTGATGATCGAGACGTAAGCGCACCTTGGGATACAACTATGGAAATCACTCCGGGACCCCAAAACGGTGAGTAATAGTCCATCAAACGTGCCAGAATTGGCCCAAAGTGTGAGTATTAACGACGAACACGTAAACGCACACCGGGGATCGTCAATCGTGGCAATCGCTCTGGGACCTCGAAACAGTGAGTAATAGTCCATGAAATGGGCCAGAATAAGCCAATATTGCGTTTGTTGATGACTGACACGTAAGTGCACCCCGGGGTTCAATGATCGTGCAAATCGCTTGGGACCCAAAATGGTGAGTAATAGTCTATGAAACGAGCAAGAATCAGACAAACCTAGGACTATTGATGAACGACACATAAATGCACCCTGGGGTTCGTCAATCATGGTAATCGCTCAAGGACCCCAAATCAGCGAGTAATAGTCCATGAAACGGGCAAGAATTGGCCAAAACTATGAGTGTTGATGATCGAGACGTAAGCGCACCTTGGGATTCAACAACTATGGAAATCACTTCGGGACCCCAAAACGGTGAGTAATAGTCCATCAAACGTGTCACAATTGGCCAAAAGTGTGAGTATTGACGACGAACACGTAAATGCACCCCGGGGATCGTAAATCGTGGCAATCGCTCTGGGACCCCGAAACAGTGAGTAATTGTGCATGCAATGGGCCAGAATCAGCCAATATTGCGATTGTTGATGACTGACACGTGTGTGCACCCCGGGGTTCAACAATCGTGCAAATCACTTGGGACCCAAAACGGTGAGTAATAGTCCATGAAACGGGACAGAATCGGTCAAACCTAGGATTATTGATGAACGACACATAAACTTACCTTGGGGTTTGTCAGTCACTATAATCGCTCAAGGACCCAAATCAGTGAGAAATAGTCCATGAAACGGGCCAGAATCGGCCAAAACCGCGAGTGTTGATGACCGACACGTAAGCGCACCCTAGGGTTCAACAACCATGGAAATCGCTTTGGGACTCCAAAACGGTGAGTAATAGTCCACGCACGGGTCAGTGTCGACAAAAACCGCGTGTGTTGATGATGTACACGTAAGCGCACCTTGTGGTTCAACAAATATGAAAATAGCTTTCGGACCATAAAACGGTGAGTAATAGTCCACGAAACGAGTCAGAATCGAAAAAAACTGCGAGCGTTGATGACTGACACCCCGAGGTTCTTCAATCGTGGAAATCACTCCAGGACCCCAAAACAGTGAGTAATAGTCCAAGAAATGGGTCAGAATCGGCCAGAACTATGAGTGTTGACGATCGACACGTAAGCTCACCTTGGGGTTCAACAACTATGGAAATCGCTTCGACACCCAAAAACGGTGAGTAATAGTCCACGAAAGGAGTCGGAATTGGCCAAAACTATAAGTGTTGACGACGGACTCGTAAACGCACCCCGGGGATTGTCAATCGTGGAAATCGCTCTGGGACCCCGAAACGGTGAGTAATAGTCCATGAAACGGGTAAGAATCAGCCAAAATTGCAATTTTAGATGACCGACACGAAAGTGCACCCTGGGGCTGAGCAATTGTGGAAATCGCTTTGGGACTCCAAAACGGTGAGTAGTAGTCCATGAAATGGGCCAGAATCGGACAAACCTAAGATTATTGATGAACGACACATAAACTTACCAGGGGGTTTGTCAGTCACGGTAATCGCTCAAGGACCCCAAATCAGTGAGTAATAGTCCATTAAATGGGCCAGAATCGGCCAAAACCGCGAGTGTTGATGACCGACACGTAATCGCACCCTCAGGTTCAACAACCATGGAAATCACTTTGGGACCCCCAAACGGTGAGTAATAGTCCAGGAAACGGGTTAGTGTCGACAAAAACCGCGAGTGTTGATGATCGACACGTAAGCGCACCTTGGGGTTCAACAACTATGCAAATAGCTTTTGGACCATAAAATGGTGAGTAATAGTCCACGAAACGGGCTAGAATCGGCCAAAACTATGAGTGTTGATGATCAACACGTAAGCGCACCTTGGGTTCAACAACTATGGAAATCGCTTCGAGACCCCAAGACGATGAGTAATAGTCCACGAAACGTGTCAGAATTGGCCAAAAGTGCGAGTATTAATGACGGACACATAAACGCACCCCGGGATCGTCAATCGTGGAAATCGCTCTGGGACCCTGAAACAGTGGGTAATAGTCCATGAAATGGGCCAGAATCAGCCAATAGTGCGATTGTTGATGACTAACACGTAGGCGCACCCCAGGGTTCTAGAAGCGTGGAAATCGCTTGGTATCCAAAACGGTGAGTAATAGTCCATGGAACGGGCCAGAATCAGACAAACCTAGGACTATTGATGAACAACACATAAACGCACCCTGGGGTTCGTCAATCATGGTAATCGCTCAAGGACCCCAAATGAGCGAGTAATAGTCCATGAAACGGGCCAGAATCGGCCAAAACTATGAGTGTTGATGATCGAGGCGTAAGCGCCCCTTGGGATTCAACAACTATGGAAATCGCTTTAGGACCCCAAAACGGTGAGTAATAGTCCACGAAACATGTCAGAATTGGCCAAAAGTATGAGTATTGCGACGGACACGTAAACGCACCCCGGGGATCGTCAATCGTGGGAATCGCTTTGGGACCCCGAAACAGTGAGTAATAGTCCATGAAATGGGCCAGAATCGACCAATATTGCGATTGTTGATGACTGACACGTAAGCGCACCCCGGGGTTCAACAATCGTGGAAATCGCTTAGGACCCAAAACGGTGAGTAATAGTCCATGAAACGGGCCAGAATTGGACAAACCTAGGATTATTGATGAACGACACATAAATGCACCCTGGGGTTCGTCAATCATGGTAATCGCTCAAGGACCCCAAATCAGTGAGTAAGAGTCCATGAAACGGGCCAGATTCGGCCAAAACCGCGAGTGTTGATGACCGACATGTAAGCGCACCCTGGGGTTCAACAACCATGGAAATCGCTTTGGGACCACAAAACGGTGAATAGTAGTCCACGAAACGAGTCAGTGTCGACAAAAACTGCGAGTGTTGATGATCGACACGTAAGCGCACCTTGGGGTTCAACAACTATGGAAATAGCTTTCGGACCATAAAATGGTGAGTAATAGTCGACGAAACGAGTCAGAATCGAAAAAAAAACTGCGAGCGTTGATGACTGACACCCCGAGGTTCGTCAATCGTGGAAATTACTGCAGGACCCCAAAACAGTGAGTAACTAGCAGAGTTACCCGCGCATTTGCGCTGCTAGATTTTTAACTTGTAGTTTCACAGGCTTTTTTAGATTTTGGTAGGTTCTCCGAATCAAAGTTTGCTCATTATTTTATAAAAAATAAGTTCGTTCATTACTTTAAGATCGATATACTAAATATAATGTTAATATTGTCATTAAATAATTTATAAATTGACACTATGTTCCTTGATAATCAAAATATCACTAATATATCAGTAACTAATTTTAGAAATTTATGGACCACACATTCTTCTCGTTGTTGGTCTACTTTTCATTCATCGTCGGTTGACAATGAAACCATAGGAGCTAAATCTAAATATGATGTCTCTTACATATGAACATGGTTTTTTCTTCATTTGTAAGTCTCGTCATTAGCAGTGTGGTGGCTTGTGCATTTGTGCAAATAGTTTTATTTCATATTTTCGCACTTAGCATTTGTTTATTTGGAAATTTGGCGTTCGACAATAATTCTTATTCCATTGTATGATTCTATGTACTGGCCTTTCATTTATAAAAATATAGTTTAAACATTAGAAAATAAATAAATTCCAAGGAAACACATTAATTAGGTCAATAGAAGCATTTTTTGTCTTCCCGTTAAAGCACTACTATTTTAGTGTCCTTATAAAAATCATACTTATACTTCTATTCCAGTCTACACTCCTACCACCACATCTATCTTTTCACAGATAGTGTTCCTTTTTTGTTAAAGAGGATCTCAACGTGTCATCAATGTGGATTACTTAATAGAACTTAGATAATAAATTTGATTATGAAATATATCTACTATATTTTTGGTTCTTACTCTCCACAAAAACCATCTTGGTTGTTATTTTTTGGCAATCTATTATGACTGGTTCTCATAATTTATAGAAAAAATTGATTGATTAATTATTTAATTGGCCCCATCAACAATGATCGTATTATTGCATGCACTTTATGCAATAGAGATTGCTACATAATGATTTCCATCAAAGCTGATTTGGCTACTAATACACATACAATGTTTACTTTCAATTTTAATCTAAACTTTCGTAATTAAGACCCAACATATAATCAACATTGCGGATTACTCAGCCCTTGTGGACAACGTAATGTCTTTTCTCCGTTCTCTTTGTTCCTCGGTCATCGTCCCCATTAGCTCCTTAATATCATATTTTCTTGAGGCCACCACTCCGAATCAACATTATATATACTTGGATTTTGTGGATATGCTCGATGACTTGATGACTTGTCTTTCTGGAAATAGAATCTGCACTTTTCTTCCACGTGTACATGGGAATTTGACTCAATTATTTTGTCTCATTCCATCATATATACACAATTATTGACCTTTTTTTGACCGCTCCATCTTTTATCACCCTCATTTTTCACAGAAAATGAAATTTGACTCAATTTTTTTGCTCATCATTCAATTTTTTTTGACAGAAAGACTGTAAGGGAACCCCCTACAGTATAATTGGTGCAACAAACCCAAATTGCAAGTACCGTGCCTTGAACCTGGGTGGGTGGGAAGGCATCATCCCCTCCATTCTGGTTGGTCTTCTTCAACACAATTACTACTACAAATCAAACTCCTTAAAGCATACATGATTGGGATATTACATAGGAACTCTAGAGCCGTTTAACTCATGATGGTTGTATGTGTCACCCTCTCATCTCCCTTAATTCTTTCCAAAATAGAATTTGACTTGATTTTCCCTCTTCACTCCATAAGTAAGTGGCCTGCTCCTAATATAGTTATATATTGCTCCATGTGTTTCAAAATATATTGTACACATGATTATTTGTAGTTTCAAATTCACAAATTTATCTTACAATTTTCATTTATAATATGCCCAAAAATGACATATGACATAAAATTATTTTTTCAGTTCGACGTTGTTCTTCGATGTCTAATTCATACACTTTTGCCTATAATAGTGTAAAGAATTTAAATCATTGATTACATGTTTAGTTACACAAATTATATTTTGAGAAAGACCGTGTATTTTTCTTTTGCATCCATATTTTATCTGCTTTCGCATGGTCCTTCACATTACTATTTTTGTAATTAAATATGTTTAATTTATACTATATCAACCATTGTAGTACTCCCCCCGTTCCAAAATATAAGTCTTTCTACAGATTTCAATATGGACTACATACGGAGGAAAATGAGTGAATCTACACTCTAAACTACATAAAAATATTGTGAGAATAATATACAGAATTTTTGCACTTCAATATAATGTTCAAGCTTTCGAGTATCAGCTGTACGTACAACTTATTGTGGGTATACTTAATTATTAAACAAAAAATGTGAATTTTCCCCGCAATCTATGATATGTACGTACACATCCACTTTTTCTCTCTTTTTTTGAGAATGTTTTTTATTACCAATGAGATGTACTACGATGGGACTCTTGTTTTGTGTGGGGCACTCGGACTCCTAGTTGGCAGCCGTCCTTTCTTTTCTTAAGTGTCCGAAATGGCACTTTCCATCTTTTTTAATTAGCTGTTGGCAGCGGCTCTTTCCATCTTTTCTAATTAGCGGTAGGCTGCTGTATTTTTTGCAATGCCAAAGTACGTTCACTTCTAGTTGGCTTGGACATACCTCTTTAGGTATAAAAAGAAACCATAGATGATAGAAGTGATACGTGTCATGTCAAATTATTGGTACGTGACTCTATTTGTATGCAACGCTATATCTTTCAAATCTTAACCGCTAATTTATAAAATCAACGATCCAGATAATTTAATATATGTGGATCAACGTGATGGCTTGTTTGACTTCTATCTTAAGTATATAATAGATAGTCCAAGAAATGGGCCAGAATCGGCCAGAACTACGAGTGTTGATGATCGATGCGTAAGTGCACCTTGGGGTTCAACAACTATGGAAATCGCTTCGACACCCCAAAATGGTGAGTAATAGTACACGAAACGGGTCGGAATTGGCCAAAACTACAAGTGTTGACGACAGACACGTAAACGCACCCCGGGGATCGTCAATTATGGAAATCGCTCCGGGACCCCGAAACGGTGAGTAATAGTCCATGAAACGGGCTAGAATCGGCCAAAATTGCGATTATTGATGACCGACACAAAAGTGCACCACGGGGTTAAACAATCGTGGAAATCGCTTCGGGACTCCAAAACGGTGAATAGTACTCCATGAAACGGGTCAGAATTGGTCAGAACTGTGAGTGTTGACGACGAACACGTAAACGCACCCCGGGGATCGTCAATTGTGGAAATCGCTCTAGGACCCCAAAATGGTGAGTAATAGTCCACAAAACGGACCAGAATCGGCCAAAATTATGAGTGTTATTGACCTACACGTAAACACAGCCCGGGGTTCGCCAATCGTAGAAATCACTTCGGGGCCCCAAAACAGTGAGTAATAGTCCACGAAACGGGCCAGAATCGGCCAAACCTAGGACTATTGATGAACTACACATAAACGCACCCTGGGGTACGTCAATCATGGTAATCGCTCAAGGACCACAAATCAGTGAGTAATTGTCCACGAAACGGGCCAGAATCGGCCAAAACAGCGAGCGTTGATGACTGACACCCTGGGGTTTGTCAATCGTGGAAATCACTCCGGGACACCAAAACTGTGAGTAATAGTCCACGAAACGGGCTAGAATCGGCCAAAACTATGAGTGTTGATGATCGACACATAAGCACACCTTGGGTTCAACAACTATGGAAATCGCTTCGACACCCCAAAACGATGAGTAATAGTCCACGAAACGTGTCAGAATTGGCAAAAGTGCGAGTAGTGACGACGGACACACAAACGCACCCCGAGAGTATCAATCGTGCAAATCGCTCTAGGACCCCGAAACAGTGAGTAATAGTCCACAAAATGGGCCAGAATCAGCCAATAGTGCGATTGTTGATGACGAACACGTAAGCGCACCCCGGGGTTCTAGAAGCGTGGAAATCGCTTGGGATCCAAAACGGTGAGTAATAGTTCATGAAACGGGCCAGAATCAGACAAACCTAGGACTATTGATGAACAACACATAAACGCACCCTGGGGTTCGTCAATCATGGTAATCGCTCAAGGACCCCAAATCAGCGTGTAATAATCCATGAAACGGGCCAGAATCGGCCAAAACTATGAGTATTGATGATCGAGACGTAAGCGCCCCTTGGGATTCAACAACTATGGAAATCGCTTCGGGACCCCAAAACGGTGAGTAATAGTCCACGAAACGTGTCAGAATTGGCCAAAAGTGTGAGTATTGCGACGGACACGTAAACGCACCCGGGGATCGTCAATCGTGGGAATCGCTCTGGGACCCCGAAACAGTGACTAATAGTCCATGAAATGGGCCAGAATCAGCCAATATCGCGATTGTTGATGACTGACACGTAAGTGCACCCCGGGTTCAACAATCGTGGAAATCGCTTAGGACCCAAAACGGTGAGTAATAGTCAATGAAACGGGCCAGAATCGGACTAACCTAGGATTATTGATGAACGACACATACACGCACTCTGGGGTTCGTCAATCATGGTAATCGCTCAAGGACCCCAAATCAGTGAGTAATAGTCCATGAACCGGGCCAGATTCGGCCAAAACCGCGAGTGTTGATGACCGACATGTAAGCGCACCCTGGGGTTCATCAACCATGGAAATCGCTTTGGGACCCCAAAACGGTGAATAATAGACCACGAAACGAGTCAGTGTCGATAAAAACCGCGAGTGTTGATGATTAACACATAAGCGCACCTTGGGGCTCAACGACTATGGAATAGCTTTCGGACCATAAAAAGGTGAGTAATAGTCCACGAAACGAGTCAGAATGGAAAAAAACTGCGAGCATTGATGACTGACACCCCGAGGTTCGTCAATCGTGGAAATCACTCCAGGACCCCAAAACAATGAGTAATAGTCCAAGAAATGGGCCAGAACTATGAGTGTTGATGATCCATATGTAAGCGCACCTTGGGGTTCAACAACTATGGAAATTGCTTTGACACCCCAAAACGGTGAGTAATAGTACACGAAACGGGTCGAAATTGGCCAAAACTATAAGTGTTGACGACGGACACGTAAACGCAACCCGGGGATCGTAAATCGTGGAAATCGCTCTGGGACCCCAAAACGGTGAGTAATAGTCCACGAAACAGGCTAGAATCGGCCAAAATTGCAATTATTGATTGCCGACACGAAAGTGCACCCCGGGGTTGAACAATCATTGAAATCCCTTCAGGACTCCAAAACGGTGAGTAGTAGGCCACGAAATGGGTCATAATTGGACAAAACTATGAGTGTTGACGACGAACACGTAAATGCACCCCGGGGATTGTCAATTGTGGAAATCGCTCTGGGACCCCAAAACGGTGAGTAATAGTCCACAGAACGGACCAGAATCGGCCAAAATTGTGAGTGTTGATGACCTACACGTAAACGCACCCCGGGGTTTGCCAATCGTGGAAATCACTTCGGGACCCCAAAACAGTGAGTAATAGTCCACGAAACGGGCCAGAATCGGACAAAACCTAGGACTATTGATGAACAACACATAAACGCACCCTGGGGTTCGTCAATCATGGTAATCTCTCAAGGACCCAAATCAGCGAGTAATAGTCCATGAAACGGGCAAGAATCGGCCAAAGCTATGAGTGTTGATGATTGAGACGTAAGCGCCCCTTGGGATTCAACAACTATGGAAATCGCTTTAGGACCCCAAAACGGTGAGTAATAGTCCACGAAACGTGTCAGAATTTGCCAAAAGTGTGAGTATTGCAACCGACACATAAACGCACCCCGGGGATCATCAATCGTGGGAATCGCTGTGGGACCCCGAAATAGTGAGTAATAGTCCATGAAATGGGCCAGAATCAGCCAATATTGCGATTGTTGATGATTGACACGTAAGTGCACCTCGGGGTTCAACAATCGTTGAAATCGCTTAGGACCCAAAACGGTGAGTAATAGTCCATGAAACGGGCCAGAATCGGACAAACCTAGGATTATTGATGAACGACACATAATCGCACCCTGGGGTTCGTCAATCATGGTAATCGCTCAAGGACCCCAAATCAGTGAGTAATAGTCCATGAACCGGGCCAGATTCGGCCAAAACCGCGAGTGTTGATGCCCGACATGTAAGCACACCCTCGGGTTCATCAACCATGGAAATCGCTTTGGGACCCCAAAACGGTGAATAATAGACCACGAAACGAGTCAGTGTCGACAAAAACCGCGAGTGTTGATGATCGACACGTAAGCGCACCTTGGGGTTCAACAAGTATGGTAATAGCTTTCGGACTATAAAATGGTGAGTAATAGTCCACGAAACGAGTCAGAATCGAAAAAACTGCAGGCGTTGATGACTGACACCCCGAGGTTCGTCAATCGTGGAAATCACTGCAGGACCCCAAAACAGTGAGTAATAGTCCAAGAAATGGGCCAGAATCGGCCAGAACTATGAGTGTTGATGATCGATACGTAAGCGCACCTTGGGGTTCAACAACTATGGAAACCGCTTTGACACCCCAAAACGGTGAGTAATAGTACGCGAAACGGGTCGGAATTGGCCAAAACTACAAGTGTTGACGACTGACACGTAAACGCACCCCGGGGATCGTCAATCGTGGAAATCGCTCTGGGACCCCGAAACGGTGAGTAATAGTCCACGAAACGGGCTAGAATCGGCCAAAATTGCGATTATTGATAACCGACACAAAAGTGCACCCCGGGGTTGAACAATCGTGGAAATCGCTTCGGGACTCCAAAAAGGTGAGTAGCACTCCATGAAACGGGTCAGAATTGGTCAAAACTGTGTGTGTTGACGACGAACACGTAAACGCACCCCGGGGATCGTCAATTGTGGAAATCGCTCTGGGACCCCAAAACGGTGAGTAATAGTCCACAAAACGGACCAGAATCGGCCAAAATTGTGAGTGTTGATGACCTACACGTAAACGCACCACGGGGTTCGCCAATCGTAGAAATCACTTCGGGGCCCCAAAACAGTGAGTAATAGTCCACGAAACGGGCCAGAATCGGCCAAACCTAGGACTATTGATGAATGACACATAAACGCACCCTGGGGTTCGTCAATCATGGTAATCGCTCAAGGACCCCAAATCAGTGAGTAATAGTCGACGAAACGGGCCAGAATCGGCCAAAGCAGCGAGCGTTGATGATTGACACCCCGGGGTTCGTCAATCGTGGAAATCACACCGGGACCCCAAAACTATGAGTAATAGTCCATGAAACGGGCTAGAATCGGCCAAAACTATGAGTGTTGATGATCGACACGTAAGCGCACCTTGGATTCAACAACTATGGAAATCACTTCGAGACCCCAAACCGATGATTAATAGTCCACGAAACGTGTCAGAATTGGCCAAAAGTGTGAGTATTGCAACAGACACATAAACGCACCCCGGGGATCGTCAATCGGGGGAATCGCTGTGGGACCCCGAAACAGTGAGTAATAGTCCATGAAATGGGCCAGAATCAGCCAATATTGCGATTGTTGATGACTGACACGTAAGTGCACCTCGGGGTTCAACAATCGTTGAAATCACTTAGGACCCAAAACGGTGAGTAATAGTCCATGAAATGGGCCAGAATCGGACAAACCTAGGATTATTGATGAACGACACATAAACGCACCCCGGGGTTCGTCAATCATGGTAATCGCTCAAGGACCCCAAATCAGTGAGTAATAGTCCATGAAATGGGCCAGATTCGGCCAAAACCGCGAGTGTTGCTGACCGACCTGTAAGCGCACCCTGGGGTTCAACAACCATGGAAATCGCTTTGGGACCCCAAAACGGTGAGTAACAGTCCACGAAACGGGTCAGTGTCGACAAAAACCGCGAGTGTTGATGATCGACACGTAAGCGCACCTTGGGGCTCAACAACTATGGAATAGCTTTCGGACCATAAAAAGGTGAGTAATAGTCCACGAAACGAGTAAGAATGGAGAAAAACTGCGAGCATTGATGACTGACACCCCGAGGTTCGTCAATCGTGGAAATCACTCCAGGACCCCAAAACAATGAGTAATATTCCAAGAAATGGGCCAGAACTATGAGTGTCGATGATCCATATGTAAGCGCACCTTGGGGTTCAACAACTATGGAAGTCGCTTTGACACCCCAAAACGGTGAGTAATAGTACACGAAACGGGTCGGAATTGGCCAAAACTATAAGTGTTGACGACGGACATGTAAACGCATCCTGGGGATGGTAAATCGTGAAAATCGCTCTGGGACCCCAAAACGGTGAGTAATAGTCCACGAAACAGGCTAGAATCGGCCAAAATTGCGATTATTGATTACCGACACGAAAGTGCACCCCAGGGTTGATCATTCATTGAAATCCCTTCAGGACTCCAAAACGGTGAGTAGTAGTCCACGAAACGGGTCATAATTGGACAAAACTATGAGTGTTGACGACGAACACGTAAACGCACCCCGTGGATTGTCAATTGTGGAAATTGCTCTGGGACCCCAAAACGGTGAGTAATAGTCCACGAAACGGGCCAGAATCGGCCAAAATTGTGAGTGTTGATGACCTACACGTAAACGCACCCCGGGGTTCGCTAATCGTGGAAATCACTTCGGGACCCCAAAACAGTGAGTAATAGTCCACGAAATGGGCCAGAATCGGCCAAACCTAGGACTATTGATGAATGACACATAAACGCACCCTGGGTTCGTCAATCATGGTAATCGCTCAAGGACCCCAAACCAGTGAGTAATAGTCCATGAAACGGGCCAGATTCGGCCAAAACCGCGAGCGGTGATGATTGACACCTCGGGGTTCGTCAATCGTCGAAATCATTCCGGGACCCCAAAACAGTGAGTAATAGTCCATGAAACGGGCCAGAATCGGCCAAAACTATGAGTGTTGATGATCGGCACGTAAGCGTACCTTGGGTCCAACAACTATGGAAATCACTTCGAGACCCCAAAACGGTGAGTAATAGTCCACGAAACGTGTCAGAATTGGCCAAAAGTGCAAGTATTGATGACGGACACATAAAGGCATCCCGGGGGTCGTCAATCGTGGAAATCGCTCTGGGACCCCGAAACAATGAGTAATAGTCCACGAAATGGGTCAGAATCAGCCAATAGTGTGATTGTTGATGACTAACACGTAAGCGCACCCCGGGGTTCAGGAAGCGTGGAAATCGCTTGGGACCCAAAACGGTGAGTAATAGTCCATGAAACGGGACAGAATCAGACAAACCTAGGACTATTGATGAACAACAAATAAACACACCCTGGGTTCGTCAATCATGGTAATCGCTCAAGGACCCCAAATCAGCGAGTAATAGTGCATGAAACGGGCCAAAATCGGCTAAAACTATGAGTGTTGATGATCGAGATGTAAGCGCCCCTTGGGATTCAACAAATATGTAAATCACTTCAGGACCCCAAAACGATGAGTAATAGTCCACGAAACGTGTCAGAATTGGCCAAAAGTGTGAGTATTGAGACGGACATGTAAACGCACCCCAGGGTTCGTCAATCGCGGGAATCGCTCTGGGACCCCGAAACAGTGAGTAATAGTCCATAAAATGGGCCAAAATCAGCCAATATTGCGATTGTTGATGACTGACACGTAAGCGCACCCCGGGGTTCAACAATCGTGGAAATCGCTTGGGACCCAAAACGATGAGTAATAGTCCATGAAACGGGCCAGAGTCGGACAAACCTAGGATTATTGACGAACGACACATAAACGCACCCTGGGATTCGTCAATCATGGTAATCGCTCAAGGACAGCTAATCAGTGAGTAATAGTCCATGAAACGGGCTAGAATCGACCAAAATTGCAAGTATTGATGACCTACACGTAAGCGCACCCTAGGGTTCAACAACCATGGAACTCGCTTTGGGACCCCAAAATGGTGAGTAATAGTCCACGAAACATGAGAGTGTCGACAAAAACCGCGAGTGTTGATGATCGACAGGTAAGCGCACCTTGGGGTTCAACACCTATGGAAATAGCTTTCGGACCATAAAATGGTGAGTAATAGTCCACGAAACGAGTCAGAATCGAAAAATACTATGAGCGTTGATGACTGACACCCCGAGATTCGTCAATCGTAGAAATCATTCCAACACCCCAAAACAGTGAGTAATAGTCCAAGAAATGGGCCAGAGTCGGCCAGAACTATGATTGTTGATAATCGACACGTAAGAGCACCTTGGGGTTCAACAACTATGGAAATCGCTTCGACACCCCCAAACGCTGAGTAATAGTCCATGAAACGGGTCGGAATTGGCCAAAACTATAAGTGTTGACGACGGACACGTAAACGCACACCGGGGATCGTCAATCGTGGAAATTGCTCCGGGACCCCGAAACAGTGAGTAATAGTCCACGACACGGGCTAGAATCAGCCAAAATTGCGATTATAGATGACCGACGCGAAAGTGCACCATGGGGTTGAACAATCATGGAAATCGCTTCGGGACTCCTAAACGATGAGTAGTAGTCCACAAAACGGGTCAGAATTGGTCAAAACTGTGAGTGTTGGCTACGAACACGTAAACGCACCCCGGGGATCTTCAATTGTGGAAATCGCTCTGGGGCCCCAAAACGGTGAGTAATAGTCCACAAAATGGACCAGAATCGGCCAAAATTGTGAGTGTTGATGACCTACACGTAAACGCATCCCAGGGTTCGCCAATCGTGGAAATCACTTCGGGACCCAAAACAGTGAGTAATAGTCCATGAAACGGGCTAGAATCGGCCAAACCTAGGACTATTGATGAACGACACATAAATGCACCCTGGGGTTCGTCAATCATGGTAATCGCTCAAGGATCCCAAATCAGTGAGTAATAGTCCACGAAACGGGCCAGAATCGGCCAAAACCGCGAGTGTTGATGACTGACACCCCGGGGTTCGTCAATCGTGGAAATCACTCCGGGACGCCAAAACAGTGAGTAATAGTCCACGAAACGGGCCATAATCGGTGAAAACTATGAGTGTTGATGATCGACACGTAAGTGCACCTTGGGTTTCAACAATTATGGAAATCTCTTCGAGACACCAAAACGGTGAGTAATAGTCCACGAAACGTGTCAGAATTGGCAAAAAGTGTGTGTATTGCAACGGACACATAAACGCACCCCGGGGATCGTCAATCGTGGGAATCGCTCTCGGACCCCGAAACCGTGAGTAATAGTCCATGAAATGGGCCACAATCAGCCAATATTGCGATTGTTGATGACTGACACGTAAGTGCACCTCGGGGTTCAACAATCGTTGAAATCGCTTAGGACCCAAAACGGTGAGTAATAGTCGATGAAATGGGCCAGAGTCGGACAAACCTAGGATTATTGATGAACGACAATTAAACGCACTCGGGTTCGCTAATCATGGTAATCGCCAAGGACCCCAAATCAGTGAGTAATAGTCCATGAACGGGCCAGATTTGGCCAAAACCGAAAAAAGTTGCCGACCGACCAGAAGCGCACCACGGGTTCAACAACCATGGAAATCGCTTTGGGACCCCAAAACGGTGAGTAACAGTCCACGAAACGGGTCAGTGTCGACAAAAACCGTGAGTGTTGATGATCGACACGTAAGCGCACCTTGGGGCTCAACAACTATGGAATAGCTTTCGGACCATAAAAAGGCGAGTAATAGTCCACGAAACGAGTGAGAACGAAAAACAACTGCGAGCATTGATGACTGACACCCCGGGGTTCGTCAATCGTGGTAATCACTCCAGGACCCCAAAACAATGAGTAATAGTCCAAGAAATGGGCCAGAACTATGAGTGTCGATGATGCATATGTAAGCGCACCTTGGGGTTCAACAACTATGGAAATCGCTTTGACACCCCAAACGGTGAGTAATAGTACACGAAACGGGTCGGAATTGGCCAAAACTATATGTGTTGACGACAGACATGTAAACGCACCCCGGGGATCGTAAATCGTGGAAATCGCTCTGGGACCCCAAAACGGTGAGTAATAGTCCACGAAACAGGCTAGAATCGGCCAAAATTGCGATTATTGATTACCGACACGAAAGTGCACCCCGGGGTTGAACAATCATTGAAATCCCTTCAGGACTCCAAAATGGTGAGTAGTACTCCACGAAACGGGTCATAATTGGTCAAAACTATGAGTGTTGACGACAAACACGTTAACGCACCCCGTGGATTGTCAATTGTGGAAATTGCTCTGGGACCCCAAAACGGTGAGTAATAGTCCACGAAACGGGCCAGAATCGGCCAAAATTGTGAGTGTTGATGACCTACACGTAAACGCACCCCGGGGTTCGCCAATCGTGGAAATCACTTCGGGACCCCAAAAAAGTGAGTAATAGTCCACGAAATGGGCCAGAATCGGCCAAACCTAGGACTATTGATGAACGGCACATAAACGCACCCTGGGTTCGTCAATCATGGTAATCGCTCAAGGACCCCAAACCAGTGAGTAACAGTCCATGAAACGGGCGAGACTCGGCCAAAACCGCGAGCGGTGATGATTGACACCTCGGGGGTTCGTCAATCGTGGAAATCATTCCGGGACCCCAAAACAGTGAGTAATAGTCCACGAAACAGCCGAAATCGGCCAAAACTATGAGTGTTGATGATCAGCACGTAAGCGTACCTTGGGTTCAACAACTATGGAAATCGCCGAGACCCCAAAGCGGTGAGTAATAGTCCACGAAACGTGTCGAATTGGCCAAAAGTGCAAGTATTGATGACGGACACATAAAGGCATCCCGGGTCGCTAATCGTGGAAATTGCTCGGGACCCCAAACAATGAGTAATAGTCCATGAAATGGGTCGAATCAGCCAATAGCGTGATTGTTGATGACTAACACGTAAGCGCACCCGGGGTTCGAAAGCGTGGAAATCGCTTGGGACCCAAAACGGTGAGTAATAGTCCATGAAACGGACAGAATCGAGACAAACCTAGGACTATTGATGAACAACACATAAACACACCTTGGGTTCGCTCAATCATGGTAATCGCCAAGGACCCCAAATCAGCGAGTAATAGTCCATGAAACGGGCCAAAATTGGCTAAAACTATGAGTGTTGATGATCGAGAAGTAAGCGCCTTTGGGATTCAACAACTATGGAAATCACTTGGACCCCAAAGCGATGAGTAATAGTCCACGAAACGTGTCGAAATTGGCCAAAAGTGTGAGTATTGAGACGGACATGTAAACGCACCCTGGGTTCGCCAATCGCGAAATCGCCAAGTGAGTAATAGTCCATGAAACGGGCTAGAATCGACCAAAATTGCAAGTATTGATGACCAACACGTAAGCGCACCCTGGGGTTCAACAACCATGGAACTCGCTTTGGGACCCCAAAATGGTGAGTAATAGTCCACGAAACATGAGACTGTAGACAAAAACCGCGAGTGTTTATGATCGACACGTAAGCACACCTTGGGGTTCAACAACTATGGAAATAGCTTTCGGACCATAAAATGATGAGTAATAGTCCACGAAACGAGTCAGAATCGAAAAATACTACGAGCTTTGATGACTGACACCCCGAGATTCGTCAATCGTAGAAATCATTCCAGGAACCCAAAACAATGAGTAATAGTCCAAGAAATGGGCCAGAATCGGCCAGAACTATGAGTGTTGATGATCAACACGTAAGCGCACCTTGGGGTTCAACAACTATGGAAATCGCTTCGACACCCCAAAATGGTGAGTAATAGTACACGAAACGGGTCGGAATTGGCCAAAACTACAAGTGTTGACGACGGACACGTAAACGCACCCCGGGGATCGTCAATCATGGAAATCGCTCTGGGACCCCGAAACGGTGAGTAATAGTCCACGAAACGGGCTAGAATCGGCTAAAATTGCGATTATTGATGACCGACACAAAAGTGCACCATGGGGTTGAACAATCATGTAAATCGCTCCGGGACTCCAAAACGGTGAGTATTAGTCCATGAAACGGGTCAGAATTGGTCAAAACTGTGAGTGTTGACGATGAACATGTAAACACACCAGGATCGCCAATTGTGGAAATCGCTCTAGGACCCCAAAACTGTGAGTAATAGTCCACAAAACGGACCAGAATCGGCCAAAATTGTGAGTGTTGATGACCTACATGTAAACACACCCCAGGGTTCGCCAATTGTGGAAATCACTTCGGGACCCCAAAACACTGAGTAATAGTCCACGGAACGGGCCAGAATCGGCCAAAACCGCGAGTGTTGATGACTGACACCCCGGGGTTCGTTAATCGTGGAAATCACTCCGGTACCCCAAAACAGTGAGTAATAGTCCACGAAACGGGCCATAATCGGCCAAAACTATGACTGTTGATGATCGACACGTAAGTGCACCTTGGGTTTCAACAATTATGGAAATCTCTTAAGGACCCCAAAACGGTGAGTAATAGTCCACGAAACGTGTCAGAATTGGCCAAAAGTGTGAGTATTGACGACGGACACAGAAACGCACCCCGGGGATCGTCAATCGCGGGAATCGCTCTGGGACCCCGAAACAGTGAGTAATAGTCCATGAAATGGGCCACAATCAGCCAATATTGCGATTGTTGATGACTGACACGTAAGTGCACCTCGGGGTTCAACAATCGTTGAAATCGCTTAGGACCCAAAACGGTGAGTAATAGTCGATGAAATGGGCCAGAGTCGGACAAACCTAGGATTATTGATGAACGACAATTAAACGCACCCCGGGGTTCGTCAATCATGGTAATCGCTCAAGGACCCCAAATCAGTGAGTAATAGTCCATGAAACGGGCCAGATTTGGCCAAAACCGCGAGTGTTGCTGACCGACCTGTAAGCGCACCCTGGGGTTCAACAACCATGGAAATCGCTTTGGGACCCCAAAACGGTGAGTAACAGTCCACGAAACGGGTCAGTGTCGACAAAAACAGTGAGTGTTGATGATCGACACGTAAGCGCACCTTGGGGCTCAACAACTATGGAATAGCTTTCGGACCATAAAAAGGCGAGTAATAGTCCACGAAACGAGTGAGAACGAAAAACAACTGCGAGCATTGATGACTGACACCCCGGGGTTCGTCAATCGTGGTAATCACTCCAGGACCCCAAAACAATGAGTAATAGTCCAAGAAATGGGCCAGAACTATGAGTGTCGATGATGCATAGGTAAGCGCACCTTGGGGTTCAACAACTATGGAAATCGCTTTGACACCCCAAACGGTGAGTAATAGTACACGAAACGGGTCGGAATTGGCCAAAACTATATGTGTTGACGACAGACATGTAAACGCACCCCGGGGATCGTAAATCGTGGAAATCGCTCTGGGACCCCAAAACGGTGAGTAATAGTCCATGAAACAGGCTAGAATCGGCCAAAATTGCGATTATTGATTACCGACACGAAAGTGCACCCCGGGGTTGAACAATCATTGAAATCCCTTCAGGACTCCAAAATGGTGAGTAGTACTCCACGAAACGGGTCATAATTGGTCAAAACTATGAGTGTTGACGACAAACACGTTAACGCACCCCGTGGATTGTCAATTGTGGAAATTGCTCTGGGACCCCAAAACGGTGAGTAATAGTCCACGAAACGGGCCAGAATCGGCCAAAATTGTGAGTGTTGATGACCTACACGTAAACGCACCCCGGGGTTCGCCAATCGTGGAAATCACTTCGGGACCCCAAAAAAGTGAGTAATAGTCCACGAAATGGGCCAGAATCGGCCAAACCTAGGACTATTGATGAACGGCACATAAACGCACCCTGGGTTCGTCAATCATGGTAATCGCTCAAGGACCCCAAACCAGTGAGTAACAGTCCATGAAACGGGCGAGACTCGGCCAAAACCGCGAGCGGTGATGATTGACACCTCGGGGGTTCGTCAATCGTGGAAATCATTCCGGGACCCCAAAACAGTGAGTAATAGTCCACGAAACAGGCCAGAATCGGCCAAAACTATGAGTGTTGATGATCAGCACGTAAGCGTACCTTGGGTTCAACAACTATGGAAATCGCTTCGAGACCCCAAAACGGTGAGTAATAGTCCACGAAACGTGTCAGAATTGGCCAAAAGTGCAAGTATTGATGACGGACACATAAAGGCATCCCGGGGGTCGTCAATCGTGGAAATTGCTTTGGGACCCCGAAACAATGAGTAATAGTCCATGAAATGGGTCAGAATCAGCCAATAGCGTGATTGTTGATGACTAACACGTAAGCGCACCCCGGGGTTCAGGAAGCGTGGAAATCGCTTGGGACCCAAAACGGTGAGTAATAGTCCATGAAACGGGACAGAATCAGACAAACCTAGGACTATTGATGAACAACACATAAACACACCTTGGGTTCGTCAATCATGGTAATCGCTCAAGGACCCCAAATCAGCGAGTAATAGTCCATGAAACGGGCCAAAATTGGCTAAAACTATGAGTGTTGATGATCGAGAAGTAAGCGCCCCTTGGGATTCAACAACTATGGAAATCACTTCGGGACCCCAAAACGATGAGTAATAGTCCACGAAACGTGTCAGAATTGGCCAAAAGTGTGAGTATTGAGACGGACATGTAAACGCACCCCAGGGTTCGTCAATCGCGGGAATCGCTCAGTGAGTAATAGTCCATGAAACGGGCTAGAATCGACCAAAATTGCAAGTATTGATGACCAACACGTAAGCGCACCCTGGGGTTCAACAACCATGGAACTCGCTTTGGGACCCCAAAATGGTGAGTAATAGTCCACGAAACATGAGACTGTAGACAAAAACCGCGAGTGTTTATGATCGACACGTAAGCACACCTTGGGGTTCAACAACTATGGAAATAGCTTTCGGACCATAAAATGATGAGTAATAGTCCACGAAACGAGTCAGAATCGAAAAATACTACGAGCTTTGATGACCGACACCCGAGATTCGCCAATCGAGAAATCATTCCAGAACCCAAAACAATGAGTAATAGTTCAAGAAATGGGCCGAATCGCCAGAACTATGAGTGTTGATGATCAACACGTAAGCGCACCTTGGGGTTCAACAACTATGGAAATCGCCGACACCCCAAAATGGTGAGTAATAGTACACGAAACGGGTCGGAATTGGCCAAAACTACAAGTGTTGACGACGGACACGTAAACGCACCCCGGGGATCGTCAATCATGGAAATCGCTCTGGGACCCCGAAACGGTGAGTAATAGTCCACGAAACGGGCTAGAATCGGCTAAAATTGCGATTATTGATGACCGACACAAAAGTGCACCATGGGGTTGAACAATCATGTAAATCGCTTCGGGACTCCAAAACGGTGAGTATTAGTCCATGAAACGGGTCAGAATTGGTCAAAACTGTGAGTGTTGACGATGAACATGTAAACGCACCCCTGGGATCGTCAATTGTGGAAATCGCTCTAGGACCCCAAAACTGTGAGTAATAGTCCACAAAACGGACCAGAATCGGCCAAAATTGTGAGTGTTGATGACCTACATGTAAACACACCCCAGGGTTCGCCAATTGTGGAAATCACTTCGGGACCCCAAAACACTGAGTAATAGTCCACGGAACGGGCCAGAATCGGCCAAAACCACGAGTGTTGATGACTGACACCCCGGGGTTCGTTAATCGTGGAAATCACTCCGGTACCCCAAAACAGTGAGTAATAGTCCACGAAACGGGCCATAATCGGCCAAAACTATGACTGTTGATGATCGACACGTAAGTGCACCTTGGGTTTCAACAATTATGGAAATCTCTTAAGGACCCCAAAACGGTGAGTAATAGTCCACGAAACGTGTCAGAATTGGCCAAAAGTGTGAGTATTGACGATGGACACAGAAACGCACCCCGGGGATCGTCAATCGCGGGAATCGCTCTGGGACCCCGAAACAGTGAGTAATAGTCCATGAAATGGGCCACAATCAGCCAATATTGCGATTGTTGATGACTGACACGTAAGTGCACCCCGGGGTTCAACAAGCGTGGAAATCTCTTGGGACCCAAAACGGAGAGTAATAGTCCATGAAACGGGCCAGAATCAGACAAACCTAGGACTATTGATGAACGACAGATAAACGCACCCTGGGGTTCGTCAATCATGGTAATCGCTCAAGGACACCAAATCAGTGAGTAATAGTCCATGAAACGGGCTAGAATCGGCCAAAATTGCGAGTGTTGATGATAGACACGTAAGCACACCCTGGGGTTCAACAACCATGGAAATCACTTTGGGACCACAAAATGTTGAGTAATAGTCCATGAAACGGGTCAGTGTCGACAAAAACCGCGAGTGTTGATGATCGACACGTAAGCGCACCTTGGGGTTCAACACCTATGGAAATAGCTTTCGGACAATAAAATTGTGAGTAATAGTCCACGAAACGAGTCAGAATCGAAAAATACTATGAGCGTTGATGACTGACACCCCGAGATTCGTCAATCGTAGAAATCATTCCAGCACCCCAAAACAGTGAGTAATAGTCCAAGAAATGGGCCAGAGTCGGCCAGAACTATGAGTGTTGATGATCGACACGTAAGAGCACCTTGGGGTTCAACAACTATGGAAATCGCTACGACACCCCAAAACGCTGAGTAGTAGTCCATGAAACGGGTCGGAATTGGCCAAAACTATAAGTGTTGACGAAGGACACGTAAACGCACACCGGGGATCGTCAATCGTGGAAATCGCTCCGGGACCCCGAAATAGTGAGTAATAGTCCACGACACGGGCTAGAATCAGCCAAAATTGCGATTATAGATGACCGACATGAAAGTGCACCATGGGGTTGAACAATCATAGAAATCGCTTCGGGACTCCAAAACGGTGAGTAGTAGTCCACAAAACGGGTCAGAATTGGTCAAAACTGTGAGTGTTGGCGACGAACACGTAAACGCACCCCGGGGATCGTCAATTGTGGAAATCCCTCTGGGGCCCCAAAACGGTGAGTAATAGTCCACAAAATGGACCAGAATCGGCCAAAATTGTGACTGTTGATGACCTACACGTAAACGCACCCCAGGGTTCGCCAATCGTGGAAATCACTTCGAGACCCCAAAACAGTGAGTAATAGTCCATGAAACGGGATAGAATCGGCCAAACCTAGGACTATTGATGACCGACACATAAACGCACCCTGGCGTTCGTCAATCATGGTAATCGCTCAGATCTGGATGACTCTAAGTCACAAACCGGATACGTGTATATATTGAATGGTGGAGCAATAAGCTGGTGCAGCTGCAAGCAGAGTGTCGTGGCGGGATCTACGTGTGAAGCGGAGTACATGGCAGCCTCGGAGGCAGCGCATGAAGCGATTTGGGTGAAGGAGTTCATCACCGACCTAGGAGTCATACCCAATGCGTCGGGCCGATCAAACTCTTCTGTGACAACACCGAGCTATTGCCCTTGCCAAGGAGCCCAGGTTTCACAAGAAGACCAGGCACATCAAGCGTCATTTCAACTCCATCCGTGAAAATGTTCAAGATGGAGACATAGAGATTTGCAAAGTGCACACGGACCTGAATGTCGCAGATCCGTTGACTAAACCTCTCTCGCGTGCAAAACATGATCAACACCAGAACTCTATGGGTGTTCGATTCATCACAATGTAACTAGATTGGTGACTCTAGTGCAAGTGGGAGACTGTTGGAAATATGCCCTAGAGGCAATAATAAAAGTATTATTATATTTCAATGTTCATGATAATTGTCTTTTGTTCATGCTATAACTGTATTATCCGGAAATCGTAATACACGTGTGAACACTTAGACCCAATGTGTCCCTAGTGAGCCTCTAGTTGACTAGCCCGTTGTGATCAATAGATAGTCACGGTTTCCTGACTATGGACATTGGATGTCATTGATAACGGGATCACATCATTAGGAGAATGATGTGATGGACAAGACCCGATCCTAAGCATAGCATAAAAGATCGTATAGTTCGTTTGCCGGAAGCTTTGCCAATGTCAAGTATCTCTTCCTTCGACCATGAGATCGTAACTCCGGTTACCGTAGGAGTGCCTTGGTGTATCAAACGTCACAACGAATCGGGTGACTATAAAGGTGCATTACAGTATCTCCGAAAGTATCTGCGGGTTGACATGGATCGAGACTGGATTTGTCACTCCGTATGACGGAGAGGTATCTCTGGGCCCACTCGGTAATGCATCATCATAATGAGCTCAAGGTGACCAAGGTGTTGGCCACGGATCATGCATTACGGATGCGAGTAAAGTGACTTGCCGTAACGAGACTGAACAAGGTATTGGGACACCGACGATCGAGTCTCGGGCAAGTAACGCATCGATGGACAAAGGAATTGCATACGGGTTTGATCGAATCCTCGACATCGTGGTTCAACCGATGAAATCATCGAGGAACATGTAGAGCCAACATGGGTATCCAGACCCGCTGTTGGTTATTGCCCGAGAGTTGTCTCGGTCATGTTCAAGGTGTCTCCGAACCCGTAGGGTCTACACACTTAAGGTTCGGTGATGCTAGGGTTAGTAGGAAGTCAAGTATGTGACTACCAAATGTTGTTCGGAGTCCCGGATGAGATCCCGGACGTCACGAGGAGTTCCGGAAGGGTCCGGAGGTAAAGAATAATATATAGGAAGTGGTGTTTCGGCCATCGGGAAAGTTTCGGGGTCTCCCGGGAAAGTACCGGGACCACCGGAAGGGTCCCGGGGGTCCACCGGGTGGGGCCACCTATCCCGGAGGGCCCCATGGGCTGAAAGGGGAAGGGAACCAGCCCACAGGGGGCTGGTGCGCCCCCCTAGGCCCACCCCCTACGCCTGGGGTTGAAACCCTAGGGGTGGGGCGCCCACCGGCTTGGGGCACTCCACCCCTTGGCCGCCGCCCGGAGATTGGATCTCGGGGCCGCCACCAGGGGGCCTATATAAAGGGGGAGGGAGGGGCTGCTGTACCCATCTCCAAGGCGCAGCCCTCCCTCCCAACACTTCTCCTCCTCCGTAAGAGCTCGTGCGGCCCTGCCGAGATCTTGCTTCTCCACCATCACCACGCCGTCGTGCTGCCGGTGGAGCTGTCTTCCTCAACCTCTCCTTCCTCCTTGCTGGATCAAGACGGAGGAGACGCCGCCGCCCGCACGTGTGTTGAACGCGGAGGTGCTGTCCGCTCAGCACTTGGACATCGGTGATTTGAATCACGTTCGAGTACGACTCCATCATCACCTTGCAAGCTTCCGCACGCGATCTACAAGTGGCATGTAGACGCAAACTCTCTCCGTTACTCGTTGCTTAGATGAACTCATAGATGGATCTTGGTGAAGCCGTAGGAAAATTTTAATTTTCTGCAACGCTCCCCAACAAAGGCATCATGAGCTAGGTCTATGCGTAGTTCTCTAATGCACGAGTAGAACACAATTTGTTGTGGGCGCTGATCTTGTCATCTTACTTGCCTCTACTAGTCTTTTCTTGCTCAACGGTATTGTGGGATGAAGCGCCCAGACCAACCTTACACGTGCGCTTACGTGAGACCGGTTCCACCGATGACATGCACTAGTTGCATAAGGTGGCTCATGGGTGTCTGCTCTCCCACTTTAGTTGGAGCGGATTCGATGAACAAGGCCCTTATGAAGGGTAAATAGAAGTTGACAAAATCATGTTGTGGTGATTCAGAGGTAAGAAAACGTTCTTGCTAGAACCCAATCGCAGCCACGTAAAAGATGCAATGAAGGAAATATGCCCTAGAGGCAATAATAAAGTTATTATATATTTCCTCATATCATGATAAATGTTTATTATTCATGCTAGAATTGTATTAACCGGAAACATAATACATGTGTGAATACATAGACAAACAGAGTGTCACTAGTATGCCTCTATTAGACTAGCTTGTTAATCAAAGATGGTTATGTTTCCTAACCATGAACAAGGAGTTGTTATTTGATTAACAAGGTCACATCATTAGTTGAATGATCTGATTGACATGACCCATTCCATTAGCTTAGCACACGATCGCTTAGTATGTTGCTACTGCTTTTATCCATGACTTATACATGTTCCTGTAACTATGAGATTATGCAACTCCGTTTACGGAGGAACACTTTGGTGCTACCAAACGTCACAACGTAATCGGGTGATTATAAAGGAGTACTACAGGTGTCTCCAAAGGCAGATGTTGGGTTGGCATATTTCGAGATTAGGTTTTGTCACTCCGATTGCTCTGGAGAGGTATCTCTGGCCCTCTCAAGAATGCACATCATCAAGCCTTGCAAGCACTACAACTAATGAGTTAGTTGTGAGATGATGTATTACGGAACGAGTAAAGAGACTTGCGGTAACGAGATTGAACTAGGTATTGATACCGACGATCGAATCTCGGGCAAGTAACATACCGATGACAAAGGGAACAACGATGTTGTTACGCGATCCGACCGATAAAGATCTTCGAGAATATGTAGGAACCAATATGGGCATCCAGGTCCCGCTGTTGGTTATTCTCCGGAGACGGTCTCGGTCATGTCTACATTGTTCTCGAACCGTAGGGTCCGCACGCTTAAGGTTTCGATGATGCTTATATTATGAGTTTATGAGTTTTGATGTACCGAAGGAGTTCGAGTCCCGGATGAGATCGGGGACATGACGAGGAGTCTCGAAATGGTCGAGACGTAAAGATCGATATATTGGACGACTATATTCGAGTTCGGAAAGGTTCCGAGTCATTCGGTATTTTTCGAGTACCGGAGAGTTACGGAATTCGCCGGGAGTATATGGGCCTTATTGGGCCATACGGGAATAAGGAAAGAGGCCAAAGGAAGAAGGGCGCAGCCCCTCTAGTCCGAATTGGACAAGGGTGCAGCCCCTTTCCTTCCTCCTCTCCCCTCTTTCCCTTCTCCTACTCCAACAAGGAAGGAGGAGTCCTACTCCCGGTGGGAGTAGGACACCCCTTGGCGCGCCTCTCCTAGGCCGGCCGCACCTCCCCTTGCTCCTTTATATACGGGGCAGGGGGCACCTCTAGACACAAGAGACACAAGTATTGATCTACGGATCGCCCTTAGCCATGTGCGGTGCCCCCTCCACCATATTCCACCTCGGTCATACCGTCAAAGCTTAGGCGAAGCCCTGCGCCGGTGAAACATCAAGATCGCCACCACGCCGTCGTCTTGACGGAACTCTCCCTCGACACTCGGCTGGATCGAGTACGAGGGCGCCATCGAGTTGTACGTGTGTCAAGAACTCGGGGCGCCGGAGTAACGCGCCGGATCGGTCGGATCGCGAGGAGAACGTCGACTACTTCCTCTACGCCAGATCGCTTCCGCCGGGTCTACAAGGGTATGTAGACAACACTCTCCCTCTCGTTGCTATTCATCACCATGATCTTGCGTGTGCGTAGGAAATTTTTGAAATTACTACGCTCCCCAACAGTGGCATCCGAGCCTAGGTTTTATTCTATGGTTTGATGTTTTGCACGAGTAGAACACAAGTGAGTTGTGGGCGATACAAGTCATACTACCTACCAGCATGTCATACTTTGGTTCAGCGGTATTGTGAGATGAAGCGCCCGCACCGACATTACGCGTGACGCTTACGCGAGACTGGTTTCACCGCCACGAGCACTCGCTGCTTAAAGGTGACTGGTGGGTGTCTGTCTCTCTCACTTTAGTTGAACCGAGAGTGGCTACGCCCGGTCCTTGAGAAGGTTAAACGGAGTCTATTTGACGAAGTATCGCTGTGGTTTTGATGCGTAGGTGAGACTGGTTCTTGCTTAAGCCCGTAGCAGCCACGTAAAATTTGCAACAACAAAGTAGAGGACGCCTAACTTGTTTTTGCAGGGCATGTTGTGATGTGATATGGTCAAGACGTGATGCTATATTTTATTGTATGAGATGATCATGTTTTGTAACCGGTTATCGGCAATCGGCAGGAGCCATATGGTTGTCGCTTATTGTATGCAATGCAATCGCTACTGTAATGCTTTACTTTATCACTAAGCGGTAGCGATAGTCGTAGTAGCATAAGTTTGGCGAGACGACAACGATGCTGCGATGGAGATCAAGGTGTCGCGCCGGTGACGATGGTGATCATGGTGGTGCAACAAGATGGAGATCATGAAGCACAAGATGATGATGACCATATCATATCACTTATATTGATTTGCATGTGATGTTTATCCTTTTATGCATCTTATCTTGCTTTGATTGACGGTAGCATTATAAGATGATCTCTCACTAAAATTATCAAGAAGTGTTCTCCCGAGTATGCACCGCTGCCAAAGTTCGTCGTGCCTGCACACCACGTGATGATCGGGTGTGATAAGCTCTCGTCCATCTACAACGGGTGCAAGCCAGTTTTGCACACGCAGAATACTCGGTTATACTTGACGAGCCTAGCATATGCAGATATGGCCTCGAACACGGAGACCGAAAGGTCGAGCGTGAATCATATAGTAGATATGATCAACATAAGATGTTCACCATTGAAAACTACTCCATTTCACGTGATGATCGGTTATGGTTTAGTTGATTTGGATCACGTGATCACTTGGATGACGGGAGAGATGTCTTTCTAAGTGGGAGTTCTTAAGTAATATGATTAATTGAACTTAAATTTATCATGAACTTAGTACCTGATAGTATCTTGCTTGTTTATGTTTGATTGTAGATAGATGGCTCGTGCTGTTGTTCCGTTGAATTTTAATGCGTTCCTTGAGAAAGCAAAGTTGAAAGATGATGGTAGCAATTACACGGATCGGGTCCGTAACTCGAGGATTATCCTCATTGCTGCACGTAAGAATTACGCCCCGGATGCACCGCTAGGTGACAGTGCCTGCTGCTTTGGAGCAACGCCAGATGTTATGAACGTCTGGCGAGCAAAGCTGATGACTACTCTATAGTTCAAGGTGCCATGCTTTACGGCTTAGAACCGGGACTTCAACGACGTTTTGAACGTCATGGAGCATATGAGATGTTCCAGAGTTGAAGTTAATATTCCAACAGAAATGCCCGGATTGAGAGATATGAAGTCTCCAATAAGTTCTATAGCTGCAAGATGGAGGAGAACAGTTACATTAGTGAGCATATACTCAAAATGTCCGGGTACTACAATCACTTGACACAATTGGGAGTTAATCTCCGGATGATTGTGTCATTGACAGAATTCTCCAATCACTGCCACCAAGCTACAAAGGCTTCGTGATGAACTATAATATGCAAGGGTTAGTAAAGACTATACCGAGCTCTTCGCAATGCTAAAGGCTGCGGAGGTAGAAATCAAAAGGAGCATCAAGTGTTGATGGTCAATAAGACCACTAGTTTCAAGAAGAAAGGCAAAGGAAAGAAGAAGGAATTCAAGAAGAACAGCAAGCAAGTTGCTGCTCATGAGAAGAAACCCAAGTCTGGCCCTAAACCTGAAATCTGAGTGCTTCTCTTGCAAGCGACTCGTCATTTGAAGCGGAACTGCCCCAAGTATTTGGCGGATAAGAAGGATGGCAAGGTGAACAAAGGTATATGTGATATACATGTTATTGATGTGTACCTTACTAGAGCTCGCAGAGCACTGGTATTTGATACTGGTTCTGTTGCTAATATTTGCAACTCAAACAGGACTACGGATTGCTTAACACCGCAAAGGACGAGGTGACGATGCGCGTGGGAAATGGTTCCAAAGTCGATGTGATCGCGGTCGGCACGCTACCTCTACATCTACCTTCGGGATTAGTTTTAGACCTAAATAATTGTTATTTGGTGCCTGCGTTGAGCATGAACATTATATCTGGATCTTGTTTAATGCGAGACGATTATTCATTTAAATCAGAGAATAATGGTTGTTCTATTTATATGAGTAATATCTTTTATGGTCATGCACCCTTGAGGAGTGGTCTATTTCTTATGAATCTCGATAGTAGTGATACACATATTCATAATGTTGAAACCAAAAGATGCAGAGTTGATAATGATAGTGCAACTTATTTGTGGCACTTGCCGCTTAGGTCATATCGGTGTAAAGCGCATGAAGAAACTCCATACCGATGGACTTTTGGAGTCACTTGATTATGAATCACTTGGCACTTAAGTAACCGTGCCTCATGGGCAAGATGACTAGAACACCGCTTCTCCGGTACTATGGAGAGAGCAACAGATTTGTTGGAAATCATACATACAGATGTATGTGGTCCAATGAATGTTGAGGCTCGTGGCGGATATCGTTATTTTCTCACCTTCACAGATGACTTAAGCAGATATGGGTATATCTACTTAATGAAACATAAGTCTGAAACGTTTGAAAAGTTCAAAGAATTTCAGAGTGAAGTTGAAAATCATCGTAACAAGAAAATTAAGTATCTACGATCTGATCGTTGTTGGAAATATGCCCTAGAGGCAATAATAAAAGTATTATTATTATATTTCCTTGTTCATGATAATTGTCTTTTATTCATGCTATAACTGTATTATTCGGAAATCGTAATACACGTGTGAATACATAGACCACAATATGTCCCTAGTGAGCCTCTAGTTGACTAGCTCGTTGTGATCAACAGATAGTCATGGTTTCTGCTATGGACATTGGATGTCGTTGATAACGGATCACATCATTAGGAGAATGATGTGATGGACAAGACCCAATCCTAAGCATAGCACAAAGATCGTAGTTCGCTTGCTAGAGCTTTTCCAATGTCAAGTATCTCTTCCTTAGACCATGAGATCGTAAACTCCGGATACCGTAGGAGTGCTTTGGGTGTATCAAACGTCACAACGTAATCGGGTGACTATAAAGGTGCATTACAGGTATCTCCGAAAGTGTCTTGGGTTGACATGGATCGAGATCGGATTTGTCACTCCGTAAACGGAGAGGTATCTCTGGGCCCACTCGGTAGTACATCATCATAATGTGCACAATGTGACCAAGGGGTTGATCACGGATGATGTGTTGCGGAACGAGTAAAGAGACTTGCCGGTAACGAGATTGAACAAGGTATCGGTATACCGACGATCGAATCTCGGGCAAGTAAAATACCGCTAGACAAAGGGAATTGTATACGGGATCGATTGAGTCCTTGACATCGTGGTTCATCCGATGAGATCATCGTGGAACATGTGGGAGCCAACATGGGTATCCAGATCCCGCTGTTGGTTATTGACCGGAGAATGTCTCGGTCATGTCTACATGTCTCCCGAACCCGTAGGGTCTACACGCTTAAGGTTCGATGACGCTAGGGTTATAAAGGAAGCTTGTATGTGGTTACCGAATGTTGTTCGGAGTCCCGGATGAGATCCAGGACGTCACGAGGAGTTCCGGAATGGTCCGGAGGTAAAGATTTATATATGGGAAGTCCTGTTTTGGTCACCGGAAAAGTTTCGGGTTTTATCGGTAAAGTACCGGGACCACCGGGAGGGTCCCGGGGGTCCACCAAGTGGGGCCACCTACCCCAGAGGGCTGCATGGGCCATGTGTGGGAGGGAACCAGCCCCAGGTGGGCTGGTGCGCCCCACAAGGGCCCAAGGCGCTGGGGAGGGTGGGAGGGGGCAAACCCTAGGGCAGATGGGCCCTAAGGCCCATGCTCCCTGCGCCTCCCTCTCCTCCCCTCCTGGCCGCCACCCCAGATTGGATCTGGAGGCTGGCCGCACCCCTTGGGGGTGGGAAACCCTAAAGGGGGCGCAGCCCCCTCTCCCCCTATAAATAGTGAGGCATAGGGCTGCCCAGAGAACACACAGAATACACACGTGATTCGGTCTCCGCCTTTGGTTGCAGCCTCCTCTCTCCCAAGTACTCCTCCTCTCCCGTGGTGCTTAGCGGCCCTGCTGGATTGCCACACTCCTCCATCACCACCACGCCAGCAGCTGCTGCTGGAGGAGTCTTCCTCAACCTCTCCTCTCTCCTTGCTGGATCAAGGCGGGGAGACGCCGCCGGGCTGTACGTGTGTTGAACGCGGAGGTGCCGTCTGCTCGCACTTGATCATCGGTGATTTGAATCACGACGAGTACGACTCCATCAACCCTGCTCACTTGAACGCTTCCGCTTAGCGATCTACAAGGGTATGTAGATGCACTCTCTTTCTACTCGCTGCTTGTCTCTCCATAGATAGATCTTGGTGACACGAGGAAAATTTTGAATTTCTGCCACGCTCCCCAACAAAGGCATCATGAGCTAGGTCTATTATGTAGATTCTTTGCACGAGTAGAACACAAAGTAGTTGTGGGCGTTGATTTTGTTCAATATGCTTACCGTTACTAGTCCAATCTTGTTTCGACGGTATTGTGGGATGAAGCGCCCGACCAACCTTACACGCATTTCCACGTGAGACAGGTTCCACTGATTGACATGCACTTCGTGCATAAGGTGGCTAGCGGTGCCGCCTCTCCACTTTAGTCGGAACGGATTCGATGAAAAGGGTCCTTATGAAGGGTAAATAGCAATTGGCATATCACGCTGTGGTTTTTATGAGGTAAGAAACGTTTGCTAGAAACCCATAGCAGCCACGTAAAACATGCAAACAACAATTAGAGGACGTCTAACTTGTTTTTGCAGGGTATGCTATGTGATGTGATATGGCCAAGAAGAATGTGATGAATGATATGTGATGTATGAGATTGATCATGTTCTTGTAATAGGAATCACGACTTGCATGTCGATGAGTATGACAACCGGCAGGAGCCATAGGAGTTGTCTTAATTTATTGTATGACCTGCGTGTCATTGAACAACGCCATGTAATTACTTTACTGTATTGCTAACCGGTAGCCATAGTAGTAGAAGTAATGAGTTGGCGAGACAACTTCATGGAGACACGATGATGGAGATCATGATGATGGAGATCATGGTGTCATGCCGGTGACGATGATGATCATGGAGCCCCGAAGATGGAGATCAAAAGGAGCAAAATGATATTGGCCATATCATGTCACTATTTGATTGCATGTGATGTTTATCATGTTTATGCATCTTGTTTACTTAGGACGACGGTAGTAAATAAGATGATCCTTACAAAATTTCAAGAAGTGTTCTCCTCGATCGTGCACCGCTGCTACAGTTCGTCGCTTCTAAGCACCACGTGATGATCGGGTGTGATGGATTCTTACGCTCACATACAACGGGTGTAAGACAGTTTTACACAGCGAAAACACTTGGGGTTAACTTGACGAGCCTAGCATGTGCAGACATGGCCTCGGAACACGGAGACCGAAAGGTCGAGCATGAATCGTATGGAGGATACGATCAACATGAAGATGTTCACCGATGATGACTAGTCCGTCTCACGTGATGATCGGACACGGGCTAGTTGACTTGGATCATGTAATCACTTAGATGACCAGAGGGATGTCTATCTGAGTGGGAGTTCATAAGATGAACTTAATTATCCTGAACATAGTCAAAAGATCTTTGCAAATTATGTCGTAAGCTCGCGTTTTAGTTCCACTATTTAGATATGTTCCTAGAGAAAATATAGTTGAAAGTTGACAGTAGCGATTATGCGGACAGTAGAAAGCTTATGTCCTTAATGCACCGCCAAAGTGCTGAACCCCAAATGTTGTTTGTGGATGTTGCGAACATCGACATACACGCTTTGATAACTACGTGATAGTTCAATTAAACGGTTTAGAATTAAGGCACCAAAGATGTTTTTCAAACGTCATGAACATATGAGATGTTTCGAGGGCTAAAATTGAGATTTCAGGCTCGTGCTCACGCCAAGAGGTATGAGACCTCCGACGATTTTCTTAGCCTGCAAACTAAGGGAGAAAAGCTCAATCGTTGAGCTTGTGCTCAGATTGTCCGAGTGCAACAATCACTTGAATCGAGGGAGTTGATCTTCCGGATGAGATAGTGATGTTTCTCCAAAGTCATTGCCACCAAGCTGCTGCAGCTTCGTGATGAACTATAACATATCAGGGATAGATATGATGATCCTTGAGGTATTCACGATGTTTGACACCGCGAAAGTAGAAATCAAGAAGAAGCATCAATTGTTGATGGTTGGTGAAACCACTAGTTTCAAGAAGGGCAAGGGCAAGAAGGGATACTTCATGAAACGGCAAATCAGCTGCTGCTCTAGCGAAGAAACCCAAGGTTGAACCCAAACCCGAGACTAAGTGCTTCTGTAATAAGGGGAACAACCACTGGAGCGGAATTACCCTAGATACTTGGTAGATGAGAAGGCTGGAAAGGTTGATAGAAGTATATTGGATATACATTATGTTAATGTGTACTTTACTAGTACTCCTAGTAGCACCGTGGTATTAGATACCGTTCGGTTGCTAAGTGTTAGTAACTCAAATAAAAGCTGCGGAATATACGGAGACTAGCTAAAGGTGAGCTGACGATATGTGTTGGAAGTATTTCCAAGGTTGATGTGATCAAGCATCGCACGCTCCCTCTACCATCGAGATTTGGTGTTTGCGTTGAGCATAGACATGATTGGATTATGTCTGTCGCAATACGGTTATTCATTTAAGGAGAATAATGGTTACTCTGTTTATTTGAATAATACCTTCAATGGTCTTGCACCTGAAACGAATGGTTTATTGAATCTCGATCGTAGTGATACACATTTTCATGCCAAGAGATATAAGATAGTAATGATAGTACCACTTACTTGTGGCACTGCCATGTAAGTCATATTGGTGTAAAACGCATGAAGAAGCTCCATGTTGATGGATCTTTGGACTCACTCGTTTTTGAAAAGTTTTGAGACATGCAAACCATGTCTATTGGTGTATACGCATGAAGAAACTCCATGCAGATGGATCGTTTGGACTCACTTGATTTTGAATCACTTGAGATATGCAAATCATACCACATGGGCAAGATGACCTAAAAGCCTCGCTTTCAAAAAATGGAACAAGATAGCAACTTGTTGGAAGTAACACATTTTGATGTGTGCAGTCCAATGAGTGCTGAGGCATGCAGTGAATATCGTTATGTTCTTACTTCACAGATGATTCGAGTAGATGTAGAGTATATTTGCTTGATGAAACACAAGTCTGAATTATTGAATGGTTCAAGTAATTTCACAGTGAAGTTGAAGATCATCGTGACAAGAGGATGAAATGTCTGTGATATGATCATAGAGATGAGTATCTGAGTTACGAGCTTTGGCACGCTATTAAGACATTGTGGAAATTGTTTCACAATTAATACCGCCTGGAACACCATAGTGTGATGATGTGTCCGAACATCATAGTTGCACCCTATTGGATATGGTGCGTACCATGATGTCTCTTATCGAATTACCACTATTGTTTATGGGTTAGGCATTAGAGACAACCACATTCACTTTAAATAGGGCACCACATAATTCCGTTGAGATGACACCATATGAACTATGGTTTAGAGAAACCTAAGCTGTCATTTCTTAAATGTTTGGGGCTGCGACGCTTATGTGAAAAAGTTTCAGGTTGATAAGCTCGAACCCAAAGCGGATAAAATGCATCTTCATAGGACACCCAAAACAGTTGGGTGTACCTCCTAATTAAGATCCGAAAGCAATAGGGATTGTTTCTTGAATCGGGTCCTTTCTCGAGGAAAAGTTTGTCTCAAAACTTGAGTGGGAGGATGGTGGAGACTTGATTTGGTTATTGAACCGTCACTACAACTAGTGTGTAGCAGGGCACGTGAAGTTGTTCTGTGGCACCTACACCAATTGAAGTAGAAGCTATGATAGTGATCATGAAACTTGGATCAAGTCACTACCGCACCTCGTGGGGTGACAAGGATGCGTACTACTTTAGAGTGGTACAAGAATCCTGTCTTGAAGGTCATGTTGCTAGACAACAATGAACCTCGAGCTATGGAGAAGCAATGGTGGGCCCAAATTCGACAAATGGTTAGAAGCCATGAAATCCGAGATAGGATCCATGTATCGTAACAAAGCATGGATTTTGGTGGACTTGCCCGATGATCGGCAAGCCATTGAGATAAATGGATCTTTAAGAAGAAGACGAACGTGGACGGTGACGTCACCGCCTATGAAGCTCGACTTGTGGCGAAGAGTTTTTCACAAGTTCAAGGAGTTGACTACGATGAGATTTTCTCATCCGTAGCGATGCTTAAAGTCCGTCGGAATCATGTTAGCATTAGCTGCATTTATGAAATCTGGCGCGATGGATGTCAAAACGAGTTTCCTTACCAAAGTTCGTAAGGAAAGGTTGTATGTGATACAATCCGAAAGTTTTGTCAATCCTAAGGATGCTAAAAGGTATGCTAGCTCCAGCGATCCTTCTAAAGGACTGGAGTAAGCATCTCGGAGTTGGAATATGTACTTTGATGAGATGATCAAAGATTTTGGGTTTATACAAAGTTTATGAGAAACTTGTATTTCCAAAGAAGTGAGTGGGAGCACTATAAAATTTCTGATGAGTATATGTTGTTGACATATTGTTGATCAGAAATGATGTGGAATTTCTAGAAAGCATATAGGGTTATTTGAAAATTGTTTTTCAATGGAAAACCTGGATTAGGCTACTTAAACAATAAGCATCAAGATCTATAAGATAGATCAAAATGCTTAATAGTACTTTCAAATGAGCACATGCCTTGACATGATCTTGAAGGTGTTCGAGATGGGTCAGTCAAAGAAGGAGTTCTTGCCTGAGTTGTAAGGTATGAAGTTAAGACTTAAAAGCTCGACCACGGCAGAATAGAGAGAAAGGACGAAGGTCGTCCCCTATGATTAAGACGTAGGCTCTACAGTATGCTATGCTGTGTACCGCACCTGAAGTGTGCCTTGCCATGAGTCAGTCAAGGGGTACAAGAGTGATCCAAGAATGGATCACAGGACAGCGGTCAAAGTTATCCTTAGTAACTAGTGTACTAAGGAATTTTCTCGATTATGGAGGTAGTAAAAGAGTTCGTCGTAAATGGTTACGTCGATGCAAGCTTTACACCTATCCGGATAGCTCTGAGTAGAGATACCGGATACGTATAATGGAGCAATTTTTAGAATAGCTCCAAGTAGAACAGTCATTTGGAATAGCTCCAAATAGAGCGTGGTAGCTACATCTAGGAGATGACATAGAGATTTGTAGCATACACGGATCTGAAAGGTTCGCACCGCTGACTAAAACCTCTCTCACAAGCAACATAATCAAACCTAAAACTCATTGAGTGTTAATCACATAGTGATGTGAACTAGACTATCGACTCTAGTAAACTCTGGGTGTTAGTCACATGGCGATGTGACTGTGAGTGTTAATCACATGGTGATGTGAACTAGATTATTGACTCTAGTGCAAGTGGGAGACTGTTGGAAATATGCCCTAGAGGCAATAATAAAAGTATTATTATTATATTTCCTTGTTCATGATAATTGTCTTTATTCATGCTATAACCGTATTATTCGGAAATCGTAATACACGTGTGAATACATAGACCACAATATGTCCCTAGTGAGCCTCTAGTTGACTAGCTCGTTGATCAACAGATAGTCATGGTTTCTGCTATGGACATTGGATGTCGTTGATAACGGGATCACATCATTAGGAGAATGATGTGATGGACAAGACCCAATCCTAAGCATAGCACAAAGATCGTAGTTCGCTTGCTAGAGCTTTTCCAATGTCAAGTATCTCTTCCTTAGACCATGAGATCGTGTAACTCCGGATACCGTAGGAGTGCTTTGGTGTATCAAACGTCACAACGAATCGGGTGACTATAAAGGTGCATTACGGTATCTCCGAAAGTGTCTGCTTGGGTTGACATGGATCGAGATCGATTTGTCACTCCGTAAACGGAGAGGTATCTCTGGGCCCACTCGGTAGTACATCATCATAATGTGCACAATGTGACCAAGGGGTTGATCACGGATGATGTGTTGCGGAACGAGTAAAGAGACTTGCCGGTAACGAGATTGAACAAGGTATCGGTATACCGACGATCGAATCTCGGGCAAGTAAAATACCGCTAGACAAAGGGAATTGTATACGGATCGATTGAGTCCTTGACATCGTGGTTCATCCGATGAGATCATCGTGGAACATGTGGGAGCCAACATGGGTATCCAGATCCCGCTGTTGGTTATTGACCGAGAATGTCTCGGTCATGTCTACATGTCTCCGAACCCGTAGGGTCTACACGCTTAAGGTTCGGCGACGCTAGGGTTATAAAGGAAGCTTGTATGTGGTTACCGAATGTTGTTCGAGTCCCTGATGAGATCCAGGACGTCACGAGGAGTTCCTAATGGTCCGGAGGTAAAGATTTATATATGGGAAGTCCTGTTTTGGTCACCTAAAAGTTTCGGTTTTATCGGTAAAATCACGGACCACCGGAGGGTCCCGGGTCCACCAAGTGGGGCCACCTACCCCAGAGGGCTGCATGGGCCATGTGTGGAGGGAACCAGCCCTGTGTGGGCTGGTGCGCCCCACAAGGGGCCCAAGGCGCGGGGAGGGTGGGAGGGGCAAACCCTAGGGCGATGGGCCCTAAGGCCCATGCTCCTGCGCCTCCTCTCCTCCCTCCCGGCCGCCACCCCTGATTGGATCTCGAGGCTGGCCGCACCCCTTGGGGTGGGAAACCCTAAAGGGGCGCAGCCCCTCTCCCCTATAAATAGTGAGGCATAGGGCTGCCCAGAGAACACACAGTATACACGTGATTCGGTCTCCCGCCTTTGGTTGCAGCCTCTCTCTCTCCCAAGTACTCCTCCTCTCCGTGGTGCTTAGCGGCCCTGCTGGATTGCCACACTCCTCCATCACCACCACGCCGTTGTGCTGCTGCTGGAGGGAGTCTTCTCAACCTCTCCTCTCTCCTTGCTGGATCAAGGCGGGGAGACGCCGCCGGGCTGTACGTGTGTTGAACGCGGAGGTGCCGTCTGCTCGCACTTGATCATCGGTGATTTGAATCACGACGAGTACGACTCCATCAACCCTGCTCACTTGAACGCTTCCGCTTAGCGATCTACAAGGGTATGTAGATGCACTCTCTTTCTACTCGTTGCTTGTCTCTCCATAGATAGATCTTGGTGACACGTAGGAAAATTTTTGAATTTCTGCTACGTTCCCCAACAATCGTGGAGGTGAATATTTGAGTTACGAGTTTGGTCTACATTTGAAACAATGCGGAATAGTTTCGCAAATCACGCCACCCGGAACACCACAGCGTAATGGTGTGTCCGAACGTCGTAATCGTACTTTACTAGATATGGTACGATCTATGATGTCTCTTACAGATTTACCGCTATCGCTTTGGGGTTATGCTCTAGAGACGGCCGATTCACACTGAATAGAACACCGTCAAAATCCGCTGAGACGACACCTTATGAACTATGGTTTGGCAAGAAACCAAAGTTGTCGCTTTCTTAAAGTTTGGGGATGCGATGCTTATGTGAAAAGCTTCAACCCGATAAGCTCGAACCCAAATCGGAGAAATGTGTCTTCATAGGATACCCAAAGGAGACAGTTGGGTACACCTTCTATCACAGATCCGAAGGCAAGACATTCGCTGTTAAGAATGGATCCTTTCTAGAGAAGGAGTTTCTCTCGAAAGAAGTGAGTGGGAGGAAAGTGGAGCTTGATGAGGTAATAGTACCTTCTCCCTTACTTGAAAGTGGTTCGCCACGTAAACCAGTTTCGAGACATCTACACCAAGTAGTGAGGAAGTTGATGATGTTGATCATGAAACTTCAGATCAAGTTACCGCAGAACCTCGAGATCAACCAGAGTAAGATCCGCACTGCAGTGGTACGGTAATCCTGTTCGGAAGTCATGCTACTAGATCATGATGAACCTACTGAACTATGAGGAAGCGATGATGAGCCCAGATTCATGAAATGGCTTGAGGCCATGAAATCTGAGATGAGATCCATGTATGAGAACAAAGTGTGAACTTTGGTGGAGTTGCCGATGATCGGCAAGCCATAGAAAATAAATGGATCTTCAAGAGGAAGACGGACGCTGATAGTAGTGTTACTATCTACAAAGCTAGACTTGTCGAAAAAGGTTTTGACAAAGTTCAAGATGTTGAATACAATGAGATTTTCTCACTCGTATCAATGCTTAAAAGTCTGTCCGAATCATGTTAGCAATTGCCGCATTTTTGAAATCGGCAAATGGATGTAAAGACTGCATTCTGAATGGATTTCGGAAGAAGAGTTGTATATGATGCAACCGAAGGTTTTATCGATCCAAAGGGAGCTAACAAAGTGTGCAAGCTCCAAATGATCCATCTATGGACTGGTGCAAGCATCTCGAGTTAGAATACACGCTTTGATAAGTTGATCAAAGATATAGTTTTATACTGCACTTGCGGTGAAGCCTCAGATTTACAAGAAAGTGAGTGGGAGCACTACAAAGATTTCGATAAGCATATGTATGACATAATGTGGATCGAAATAATGTAGAATTATTCTGCAAAGCATAAAGAAGTGTTTGAAAGGAGTTTTTCAAAGAAAGACCTCGGTAAAGCTGTTATATATTGAGCATCAAGATCTATAGAGATAGATCAAGATGCTTAATAAGTTTTTTCAATGAGTACATACCTTGACAAGATTTTGAAGTAGTTCAAAATGGAACAATCAAAGAAAGAGTTCTTGCCTGTGTTACAAGGTGTGAAAAATTGAGTAAGACTCAAAACCCGACCACGGCAGAAGATAGAAAGAGAATGAAAGTCATTCACTATGCCTTGGCCATAGGTTCTATAAAGTATGCCATGCTGTATACCAGATCTATTGTATACCCTGCACTGATTTTGGCAAGGGAGTACAATAGTGATCTAGGAGTAGATCACTGGACAGCGGTCAAAATTATCCTTAGTGGAATAAGGATATGTTTCTCGATTATGGAAGTGACAAAAGGTTCGTCGTAAAGGGTTACGCCGATGCAAGTTTTGACACCGATCTGATGAATCTAAGTCTCGATCTAGATACATATTGAAAGTGGGAGCAATTAGCTAGAGTAGCTTCGTGCGAGCATTGTAAACATAGAAAATTGCAAAATACATAACGGATCTGAATGTGAAAGACCCGCTGACTAAGACTCTCTCACAAGCAAAACATGATCACACCTTAGTACTCTTTGGGTGTTAATCACATAGCGATGTGAACTAGATTACTGAATCTAGTAAACCCTTTGGGTATTGGTCACATGGCGATGTGAACTATCGATGTTAATCACATGGTGATGTGATCTAGATTATTGACTCTAGTGCAAGTGGGAGATCAAGGAAATATGCCCTAGAGGCAATAATAAAGTTATTATATATTTCCTCATATCATGATAAATGTTTATTATTCATGCTAGAATTGTATTAACCGGAAACATAATACATGTGTGAATACATAGACAAACAGAGTGTCACTAGTATGCCTCTATTAGACTAGCTTGTTAATCAAAGATGGTTATGTTTCCTAACCATGAACAAGGAGTTGTTATTTGATTAACAAGGTCACATCATTAGTTGAATGATCTGATTGACATGACCCATTCCATTAGCTTAGCACACGATCGCTTAGTATGTTGCTACCGCTTTTATCCATGACTTATACATGTTCCTGTAACTATGAGATTATGCAACTCCGCTTACGGGAGGAACACTTTGGTGCTACCAAACGTCACAACGAATCGGGTGATTATAAAGGAGTACTACAGGTGTCTCCAAAGGCAGATGTTGGGTTGGCATATTTCGAGATTAGGTTTTGTCACTCCGATTGTCGGAGAGGTATCTCTCGCCCTCTCAAGAATGCACATCATCGAAGCCTTGCAAGCACTACAACTAATGAGTTAGTTGTGAGATGATGTATTACGGAACGAGTAAAGAGACTTGCCGGTAACGAGATTGAACTAGGTATTGATACCGACGATCGAATCTCGGCAAGTAACATACCGATGACAAAGGAACAACGTATGTTGTTACGCGGTCTGACCGATAAAGATCTTCGTAGAATATGTAGGAACCAATATGGGCATCCAGGTCCCGCTGTTGGTTATTGTCCGAGACGTGTCTCGGTCATGTCTACATTGTTCTCGAACCGTAGGGTCCGCACGCTTAAGGTTTCGGCGATGCTTATATTATGAGTTTATGAGTTTTGATGTACCGAAGGAGTTCGGAGTCCCGGATGAGATCGGGACATGACGAGGAGTCTCGAAATGGTCGAGACGTAAAGATCGATATATTGACGACTATATTCGAGTTCGGAAAGGTTCCGAGTCATTCGGTATTTTTCGAGTACCGAGAGTTACGGGAATTCGCCGGGAGTATATGGGCCTTATTGGGCCATACAGGAATAAGGAAAGAGGCCAAAGGAAGAAGGGCGCAGCCCCTCTAGTCCGAATTGGACAAGGGGTGCAGCCCCTTTCCTTCCTCCTCTCCCCTCTTTCCCCTTCTCCTACTCCAACAAGGAAGGAGGAGTCCTACTCCCGTGGGAGTAGGACACCCCTTGGCGCGCCTCTCCTAGGCCGGCCGCACCTCCCCTTGCTCCTTTATATACGGGGCAGGGGGCACCTCTAGACACAAGAGACACAAGTATTGATCTACGGATCGCCCTTAGCCATGTGCGGTGCCCCCTCCACCATATTCCACCTCGGTCATACCGTCATGAAGCTTAGGCGAAGCCCTCGCGCCGTGAAACATCAAGATCGTCACCACGCCGTCGTCTCGACGAACTCTCCCTCGACACTCGGCTGGATCGAGTACGAGGGACGCCATCGAGCTGTACGTGTGTCAAGAACTCGGGGCGCCGAGTAACGGCGCCGGATCGGTCGGATCGCGAGGAGAACGTCGACTACTTCCTCTACGCCAGATCGCTTCCGCTTGGGTCTACAAGGGTATGTAGACAACACTCTCCCTCTCGTTGCTATTCATCACCATGATCTTGCGTGTGCGTAGGAAAATTTTTGAAATTACTACGTTCCCCAACAGCAACAACAACTAGAGGACGTCTAACTTGTTTTTGCAGCGATTGATCATGTGATGTGATATGGCTAGAAGTTGTGATGAATGATGAATTGTGATGTATGAGATCATGTTCTTGTAATAGGATTCACGACTTGCATGTCGATGAGTATGACAACCGGCAGGAGCCATAGGAGTTGTCTTTATTTTTGTATGACCTGCGTGTCATTGAAGAACGCCATGTAAACTACTTTACTTCATTACTAAACGCGTTAGTCATAGAAGTAGAAGTAGTCGCTAGCGTGACAACTTCATGAAGACACGATGATGGAGATCATGATGATGGAGATCATGGTGTCAAGCCGGTGACAAGATGATCATGGAGCCCCGAAGATGGAGATCAATGGAGCTTGATGATATTGGCCATATCATGTCACAACTATATAATTGCATGTGATGTTTATTATGTTTATGCATCTTGTTTACTTAGGACGACGGTAGTAAATAAGATGATCCCTTACAAAATTTCAAGAAGTGTTCTCCCTAACGTGCACCGTTGCTACAGTTCGTCGCTTCTAAGCACCACGTGATGATCGGGTGTGATGGATTCTTACGCTCACATACAACGGGTGTAAGACAGTTTTACACAGCGAAAACACTTAGGGTTAACTTGACGAGCCTAGCATGTGCGCACATGGCCTCGAACACGGATACCGAAAGGTCGAACACGAGTCGATGGAAGATACGATCAACATGAAGATGTTCACCGACAATTACTAGTCCGTCTCACGTGATGATCGGACACGGGCTAGTCGACTCGATCATGTAACACTTAGATGACTAGAGGATGTCTAATCTAAGTGGGAGTTCATAATTTGATTAGAACTTTATTATCATGAACTTAGTCTAAAACCTTTGCAAATATGTCTTGTAGATCAATGGCCAACGCTAATGTCAACATGAACTTCAACGCGTTCCTAGAGAAAACCAAGCTGAAAGATGATGGCAGCAACTATACGGATCGGGTCCGAACCCGAGGATCATCCTCATAGCTGCCAGAAGCAATATGTCCTAGACGAACCGCTAGGTGACGCCTCCGTCCCAGAGAACCAAGACGTTATGAACGCTTGCAATCTCGTCTTGATGATTACTCCTCGTTCGAAGGCGGCATGCTCTACAGCTTAGAACCGGGCTCCAAAAGCGCTTTTGAGCATCACGGAGCATATGAGATGTTCAAGAGCTGAAACTAGTTTTCCAAGCTCATGCCCGGTCGAGAGATATGATGTCTTCGACAAGTTCTACAGCTTGTAAGATGGAGGAGAACAGTTCACAAGGAGCACATCCTCAAGATGTCCGGGTTGCACGCCAGATGACCCAGTTGAACATTAACCTCCCAGATGAGGCGGTCATTGACAGAATCCTCCAGTCGCTCCCACCAAGCTACAAGAGCTTTGTGATGAACTACAACATGCAGGGGATGGAAAAGACCATTCCTGAAGTGTTCTCGATGCTGAAGTCAGCAGAGGCTGAAATCAAGAAAGAACATCAAGTGTTGATGGTCAATAAGACCACTAAGTTCAAGAAGGGCAAGGGTAAGAAGAACTTCAAGAAGGACGGCAAAGATGTTGCCGCACCCGGTAAGCCTGTTGCCGGGAAGAAGTCAAAGAATGGACCCAAGCCTGAGACTGAGTGCTTTTATTGCGAGGGGAAGGGTCACTGGAAGCGGAACTGCCCCAAATACTTAGCGGATAAGAAGGCCGGCAACACCAAAGGTATATTTGATATACATGTAATTGATGTGTACCTTACCAGTACTCGTAGTAAATCCTGGGTATTTGATACCGGTGCCGTTGCTCATATTTGTAACTCACAGCAGGAGCTACGGAATAAACGGAGACTGGTGAAGGACGAGGTGACGATGCGCGTCGGGAATGGTTCCAGAGTCGATGTGATCGCCGCCGCACGCTGCCTCTACATTTACCTACAGGATTAGTTTTGAACCTTAACAATTGTTATTTAGTGCCAAGTTTGAGCATGAACATTGTATCTGGATCTCGCTTGATACGAGATGGCTACTCATTTAAGTCTGAGAATAATGGTTGTTCGATTTATATGAGAGATATGTTTTATGGTCATGCTCCGATGGTCAATGGTTTATTCTTAATGAATCTCGAGCGTAATATTACACATGTTCATAGTGTGGATGCCAAAAGATGTAAAGTTGATAACGATAGTCCCACATACTTGTGGCAATCGCCGCCTTGGTCACATTGGTGTCAAGCGCATGAAGAAGCTCCATGCTGATGGACTTTAGAGTCTCTTGATTATGAATCGCTTGACACATGCGAACCATGCCTCTTGGGCAAATGACCAAGACTCCGCTTCTCCGGAACAATGGAGCGAGCAACCAACTTGTTGGAAATCATACATACCGATGTGTGCGGTCCAATGAGCGTTGAGGCTCATGGAGGATATCGTTATGTTCTCACTCACCGATGACTTAAGTAGATATGGGTATGTCTACTTAATGAAACACAAGTCTGAGACCTTTGAAAAGTTCAAGGAATTTCAGAGTGAAGTAGAGAATCAACGTGACCGAAAGATAAAGTTCCTATGATCAGATCGTGGGGGAGAATACTTAAGTCACGAGTTTGGTACACACTTAAGGAAATGTGGAATCGTTTCACAACTCACGCCGCCGAACACCTCAAATAAACGGTGTGTCCGAACGTCAGAATCGCACTCTATTGGATATGGTGCGGTCTATGATGTCTCTTACCGATTTACCGCTATCATTTTGGGGATACGCCTAGAGACAGCTACATTCACTTTAAATAGGGCACCGCCTAAACCGCTGAGACGACACCGTATGAATTATGGTTTGGGAAGAAACCTAAGCTGTCGCTTTCTAAAAGTTTGGGGATGCGATGCTTATGTCAAGAAACTCCAACCTGAAAAGCTCGAACCCAAGTCGGAAAATGCGATTCATAGGATACCCTAAGGAAACTGTCGGGTATACCTTCTACTTAAGATCCAAGGCAAGATCTTTGTTGCCAAGAACGGATGCTTTCGAAAAGAGTTTCTCTCGAAAGAAGTAAGTGGGAGGAAAGTAGAGCTCGATGAAGTACTACCTCTCGAACGGGAAAATGGTGCAGCGCAGGAAACCGTTCCTGTGATGCCCATTCCAACCGAAGAGGAAAACAATGATAATGATCAAGGTACTTCGGATCAAGTCACTACTGAACTTCGAAGGTGCACAAGGACACGTTCCGCACCAGAGTGGTACGGCAACCCTGTCATGGAAATCATGTTGTTAGACAACAATGAACCTTCGAACTATGAAGAAGCAATGGCGGGCCCGGATTCCAACAAATGGCTTGAGGCCATGAAATCCGAGATAGAATCCATGTATGAAAACAAAGTATGGACTTTGACAGACTTGCCCGATGATCGGCGAGCGATAGAAAATAAATGGATTTTTAAGAAGAAGACGGACGCGGATGGTAATGTTACCATTTATAAAGCTCGACTTGTCGCTAAGGGTTATCGACAAGTTCAAGGGATTGACTACGACGAGACATTCTCTCCCGTAGCGAAGCTTAAGTCCGTCCAATCATGTTAGCAATTGCCGCATACTATGATTATGAGATATGGCGATGGACGCCAAAACGGCATTCCTTAACGGACATCTTAAGGAAGAACTGTATATGATGCAGCCGGAAGGTTTTGTCGATCCTCGTGACGCTAACAAAGTATGCAAGCTCCAGCGATCCATTTATGGGCTGGTGCAAGCATCTCGAGTTAGAACATTCGCTTTGATGTGATGATCAAAGCGTTTGGTTTATGCAGACTTATGGAGAAGCCTGCGTTTACAAGAAAGTGAGTGGGAGCTCCGTAGCATTTCTCCTGTTATATGTAGATGACATACTCTTGATGGGAAATGATACTTAACTCCTGGACAGCATAAAGGCCTACTTGAACAAGTGTTTTTCAATGAAGGACCTTGGAGAAGCTGCTTATATATTAGGCATCAAAATCTATAGAGATAGATCGAGACGCCTCATAGGTCTTTCACAAAGCACATACCTTGATAAGATTTTGAAGAGGTTCAAATGGATCAGTCCAAGAAGGGTTCTTGCCTATGTTACAAGGTGTGAAATTGAGCTCAGCTCACCACCCACCACGGCAAAAGATAAAGAAGAGATGAGTGTCATCCCTATGCTTCAGCCATAGGATATATTATGTATGCCATGCTGTGTACTGCACTGATGTAAACCTTGCCGTAAGTTTGGTTGCAAGATACCAAAGTAATCCCGCAAGGAACACCGGACAGCGGTCAAGAATATCCCGGCACCGAAAAGGACGGGGACATGTTTCGCTTATGGAGGAGACGAAGAGCTCGTCAGAAGGGTTACATCGACGCTTAGCTTCAACTCGATCCGATGACTCTAAGTCACAAACCGGATACGTGTATATGTTGAATGGTGGAGCAAGAAGCTGGTGCAGCCGCAAGCGAGAGCGTCGTGGCGTGATCTACGTGTGAAGCGGAGTACATGGCAACCTCGGAGGCAGCGATGAAGCGATTTGGGTGAAGGAGTTCATCACCGACCTAGGAGTCATACCCAATGCGTCGGGGCCGATCAAACTCTTCTGTGACAACACCGAGCTATTGCCCTTGCTAAGGAGCCCAGGTTTCACAAGAAAACCAGCACATCAAGCGCCGCTTCAACTCCATCCGTGAAAATGTTCAAGATGGAGACATAGAGATTTGCAAAGTGCACACGGACCTGAATGTCGCAGATCCGCTGACTAAACCTCTCTCGCGCAAAACATGATCAACACCGTAACTCTATGGGTGTTCGATTCATCACAATGTAACTAGATTGGTGACTCTAGTGCAAGTGGAGACTGTTGGAAATATGCCCTAGAGGCAATAATAAAAGTATTATTATATTTCAATGTTCATGATAATTGTCTTTTGTTCATGCTATAACAGTATTATCCGGAAATCGTAATACACGTGTGAACACTTAGACCCAATGTGTCCCTAGTGAGCCTCTAGTCGACTAGCCTGCAGATCAATAGATAGTCACGGTTTCTCGACTATGGACATTGGATGTCGTTGATAACGGATCACATCATTAGGAGAATGATGTGATGGACAAGACCCGATCCTAAGCATAGCATAAAAGATCGATAGTTCGCTTGTTGGAAGCTTTGCCAATGTCAAGTATCTCTTCCTTCGACCATGAGATCGTAACTCCCGGTTACCGTAGGAGTGCCTTGGTGTATCAAACGTCACAACGAATCGGGTGACTATAAAGGTGCATTACAGGTATCTCCGAAAGTATCTATTGGGTTGACATGGATCGAGATCGATTTGTCACTCCGTATGACGGAGAGGTATCTCTGGGCCCACTCGGTAATGCATCATCATAATGAGCTCAAGGTGACCAAGGTGTTGGCCACGGATCATGCATTACTAGATGCGAGTAAAGTGACTTGCCGGTAACGAGACCGAACAAGGTATTGGGATACCGACGATCGAAGTCTCGCAAGTAACATACCGATTGACAAAGGGAATTGCATACAGTGGTTTGATCGAATCTCGACATCGTGGTTCAACCGATGAAATCATCGAGGAGCATGTGGGAGCCAACATGGGTATCCAGACCCTGCTGTTGGTTATTGCCCGAGAGTTGTCTCGGTCATGTTTATGTGTCTCCAACCCGTAGGGTCTACACACTTAAGGTTCGGTGACGCTTAGGGTTTGTAGGAAGTCAAGTATGTGACTACCGAATGTTGTTCGAGTCCCGGATGAGATCCCGGACGCCACGAGGAGTTTCGAAGGGTCCGGAGGTAAAGAATAATATATAGGAAGTGGTGTTTCGCCATCGGGAAAGTTTCGGGTCTCCCAGAAATACGGACCACCGGAAGGGTCCCGGGTCCACCGGGTGGGGCCACCTATCCCGGAGGGCCCCATGGGCTGAAAGGGGAAGGGAACCAGCCCACAGGGGGCTAGTGCGCCCCCCTAGGCCCACCCCCTGTGCCTAGGGTTGAAACCCTAGGGGTGGGGCGCCCACCGGCTTGGGGGCACTCCACCCCTTGGTCGCCGCCCGGAGATTGGATCTCCAGGCCGCCACTTCTGTGGGGCCTATATAAAGGGGGGAGGAGGGGGCTGCTGTACCCATCTCCAAGACGCAGCCCTTCCCCTCCCCAACACTTCTCCTCCTCCGTAAGAGCTCGGCGAAGCCCCGTGGAGTATCGCTTCCACCATCACCACGCCGTCGTCTTGCGGTGGAGCTGTCTTCCTCAACCTCTCCTTCCTCCTTGCTGGATCAAGACGGAGGAGACGTTGCTCGTCCCGTACGTGTGTTGAACGCGGAGGTGCTGTCCGTTCAGCACTTGGACATCGGTGATTTGAATCACGTTCGAGTACGACTCCATCATCACCTTGCAAGCTTCCGCACGCGATCTACAAGTGGTATGTAGACGCAAACTCTCTCCCGTTACTCGTTGCTTAGATGAACTCATAGATGGATCTTGGTGAAGCCGTAGGAAATTTTTTAATTTTCTGCAACGTTCCCCAACATGGGGTTCAACAACTATGGAAATCGCATTGACACCCCAAAACGGTGAGTAATAGTACACGAAACGGGTCGGAATTGGCCAAAACTATAAGTGTTGACGACGGACATGTAAACGCACCCCGGGGATCGTAAACCGTGGAAATCGCTCTGGGACCCCAAAACGGTGAGTAATAGTCCACGAAACAGGCTAGAATCGGCCAAAATTGCGATTATTGATTACTGACACGAAAGTGCACCCCGGGGTTGAACAATCATTGAAATCCCTTCAGGACTCCAAAACGGTGAGTAGTAGTCCACGAAACGGGTCATAATTGGTCAAAACTGTGAGTGTTGACGACGAACACGTAAACGCACCCCGGGGATTGTCAATCATGGAAATCACTTAGGGACCCCAAAACAGTGAGTAATAGTCCACGAAACGGGCCAGAATCGGCCAAACCTAGGACTATTGATGAACGGCACATAAACGCACCCTGGGGTTCGTCAATCATGGTAATCGCTCAAGGACCCCAAAACAGTGAGTAATAGTCCACGAAACGGGCCATAATCAGTCAAAACTATGAGTGTTGATGATCGACATGTAAGTGCACCTTGGGTTTCAACAATTATGGAAATCGCTTCGGGAGTCCAAAACGGTGAGTAGTAGTCCACAAAACGGGCCAGAATTGGTCAAAACTGTGAGTGTTGACGACGAACACGTAAACGCACTTCGGGATCGCAATTGTGGAAATCGCCTAGGACCCCAAACGGTGAGTAAGAGTCCACAAACGGACCAGAATCGCCAAAATTGTGAGTGTTGTCGACCCACACGTAAACACACCCTGTGGTTCGCCAATTGTGGAAATCACTTCGGGACCCCAAAACAGTAAGTAATAGTCGACGAAACGGGCCAGAATCGGCCAAACCTAGGACTATTGATGAACGACACATAAACGCACCCTGGGGTTCGTCAATCATGGTAATCGCTCAAAGATCCCAAATCAGTGAGTAATAGTCCACGAAACGGGCCAGAATCGGTGTTGACGACGACATGTAAACGCACTCGGGATCAGAATCGTGGAAATCGCCTCGGGACCCCAAAACGGTGAGTAATAGTCCACGAAACAGGCTAGAATCGCCAAAATTGCGATTATTGATTATCGACACGAAAGTGCACCCCGGTTGAACAATCATTGAAATCCTTCAGACTCCAAACGGTGAGTAGTAGTCCACGAAACGGGTCATAATTGGTCAAAACTGTGAGTGTTGACGACGAACACGTAAACGCACCCCGGGGATTGTCAATCATGGAAATCACTTAGGGACCACAAAACAGTGAGTAATAGTCCACGAAACGGGCCAGAACCGGCCAAACCTAGGACTATTGATGAACGGCACATAAACGCACCCAGGGGTTCGTCAATCATGGTAATCGCTCAAGGACCCCAAACCAGTGAGTAATAGTCCATGAAACGGGCGAGACTCGGCCAACACCGCGAGCGTTGATGACTGACACCTCGAGGTTCGTCAATCGTGGAAATCACTCCGAGACCCCAAAACAGTGAGTAATAGTCCATGAAACGGGCCAGAATCGGCCAAAACTATGAGTGTTAATGATCGGCACGTAAGCGTACCTTGGGTTCAACAACTATGGAAATCGCTTCGAGACCCCAAAACGGTGAGTAATAGTCCACGAAACGTGTCAGAATTGGCCAAAAGTGCGAGTATTGATGACGGACACATAAAGGCACCCCGGGGATCGTCAATCGTGGAAATCGCTCTGGGACCCCGAAACAATGAGTAATAGTCCACGAAATGGGTCAGAATCAGCCAATAGTGTGATTGTTGATGACTAACACGTAAGCGCACCCCGCGGTTCACGAAGCGTGGAAATCACTTGGGAACCAAAACGGTGAGTAATAGTCCATGAAACGGGACAGAATCAGACAAACCTAGGACTATTGATGAACAACACATAAACACACCCTGGGTTCGTCAATCATGGTAATCGCTCAAGGACCCCAAATCAGCAAGTAATAGTCCATGAAACGGGCCAAAATCGGCTAAAACTATGATTGTTGATGATCGAGACGAAGCGCCTTTGGGATTCAACAACTATGGAAATCGCCTCGGGACCCCAAAACGATGAGTAATAGTCCACGAAACGTGTTAGAATTGGCCAAAAGTGTGAGTATTGAGACGGACATATAAACGCACCCCAGGGTTCGTCAATCGCGGCAATCGCTCTGGGACCCCGAAACAGTGAGTAATAGTCCATGAAATGGGCCGAATCAGCCAATATTGCGATTGTTTATGACCGACACGTAAGCGCACCCGGGTTCAATAATCGTGGAAATCGCTGGGACCCAAAACGATGAGTAATAGTCCATGAAATGGGCCGTAATCGGACAAACCTAGGATTATTGATGAACGATACATAAACGCACACCGATTCGCCAATCATGGTAATCGCCAAGAACAGCTAATCAGTGAGTAATAGTCCATGAAACGGGCTAGAATCGACCAAAATTATGCGAGTGTTGATGACCGACACGTAAGCGCACTCGGGGTTCAACAACCATGGAAATTGCTTTGGGACCCCAAAATGGTGAGTAATAGTCCACTAAACATGTCAAGTATACAAAAACCGCGAAAGTGTTTATGATCGACACGTAAGCGCACCTTGGGGTACAAATAACTATGGAAATAGCTTTGACCATAAAATGGTGAGTAATAATCCATGAAATGAGTCGAATCGAAAAATACTACGAGCGTTGATGACTGACACCCCGAGATTCGTCAATCGTAGAAATCATTCCAGGACCCCAAAACAGTGAGTAATAGTCCAAGAAATGGGCCAGAATCGGCCAGAACTATGAGTGTTGATGATCGACACGTAAGCGCACCTTGGGGTTGAACAACTATGGAAATCGCTTCGACACCCCAAAACACGGAGTAATAGTCCATAAAACGGGTCGGAATCGGCCAAAACTATAAGTGTTGACGACGGACACGTAAACGCACCCCGGGGATCGTCAATCGTGGAAATCGCTCTGGGACCCCGAAACAGTGAGTAAAAGTCCACGAAACGGGCTTGAATCAGCCAAAATTGCGATTATAGATGACCGACACGAAAGTGCACCATGGGGTTGAACAATCATGTAAATCGCTTCGGGACTCCAAAACGGTGAGTAGTAGTCCACGAAACGGGTCAGAATTGGTCAAAACTGTGAGTGTTGACGACGAACACGTAAACGCACCCCGGGGATCGTCAATTGTGGAAATCGCTCTAGGACCCCAAAACGGTGAGTAATAGTCCACAAATTGGCCAAAATTGTGAGTGTTGTTGACCTACATGTAAACACACCCCAGGGTTCGCCAATTGTGGAAATCACTTCGGGACCCCAAAACAGTGAGTAATAGTCCACGAAATGGGCCAGAATCGGCCAAACCTAGGACTATTGATGAACGACACATAAACGCACCCTGGGTTCGTCAATCATGGTAATCGCTCAAAGATCCCAAATCAGTGAGTAATAGTCCACGAAACGGGCCAGAATCGGCCAAAACCGCGAAAGTGTTGATGACTAACACCGGGTTCGCCAATCGTGGAAATCACTCCGGACCCCAAAACAGTGAGTAATAGTCCACGAACGGGCCATGATCGATCAAAACTATGAGTGTTGATGATCGACCCGTAAGTGCACCTTGGTTTCAACAATTATGGAAATCTCTTCGAGACCCCAAAACGGTGAGTAATAGTCCAAGAAACGCGTCGAATTGGCCAAAAGTGTGAGTATTGGCGACGGACACAGAACGCACCTCGGGATCGCCAATCGCGAATCGCCTGGGACCCCAAATAGTGAGTAATAGTCCAAGAAATGGGCCGAATCAGCCAATATTGCGATTGTTGATGATCGACACGTAAGTGCACCCCGGGTTCAACAAGCGTGGAAATCTTTTGGGACCCAAAACGGAGAGTAATAGTCCATGAAACGGGCCGTAATCGAAAAACCTAGGACTATTGATGAACAACACATAAATGCACCCCGGGTTCGCTAATCATGGTAATCGCCAAGGACCCCAAATCAGTGAGTAATAGTCCATGAAACGGGCTAGAATAGGCCAAAATTGCGAAAAGTTGATGATGATATGTAAGTGCACCCCGGGTTCAACAACCATGGAAGTCGCTGGGGACCACAAAACGCTGAGTAACAGTCCATGAAACGGGTCAAGGTTTACAAAAACCACGAGTGTTGATGATTGACACATAAGCGCACCTTGGGGTTCAACACATATGGAAATAGCTTTCGACCATAAAATGGTGAGTAATAGTCCACTAAACGAGTCAAGATTTAAAAATGCTATGAGCGTTGATGACCGACACCCGAGATTCGCCAATCGCTGAAATCATTCCAGCACCCCAAAACAAAGGAGTAATAGTTCAAGAAATGGGCCGAATCGCCGTAACTATGAGTGTTGATGATCCACACGTAAGCGCACCTTGGGGTTCAACAACTATGGAAATCGCCGACACCCCAAAACGCTGAGTAATAGTCCATGAAACGGGTCGAATTGGCCAAAACTATAAGTGTTGACGATGGACACGTAAACGCACCCCGGGATCGCCAATCGTGGAAATCGGTCCGGGACCCCAAATAGTGAGTAATAGTCCACGACACGGCTAGAATCAGCCAAAATTGCGATTATAGATGACCGACACGAAGTGCACCATGGGGTTGAACAATCATGGAAATCGCCTCGGGACTCCAAAACGGTGCGTGAAACGGGTCCGAATTGGTCAAAACTGTGAGTGTTGACGACGAACACGTAAACGCACCCCAGGGATCGTCAATTGTGGAAATCGCTCTGGGGCCCCAAAACGGTGAGTAATAGTCCACAAAATGGACCAGAATTGGCCAAAATTGTGAGTGTTGATGACCTTCACGTAAACGCACCCCAGGGTTCGCCAATCGTGGAAATCACTTCGGGACCCAAAACAGTGAGTAATAGTCCACGAAACGGGCCAGAATCGGCCAAACCTAGGACTATTGATGAACGACACATAAACGCATTCCTAGCGTCACAATCATGGTAATCTCTCAAGGATCCCAAATCAGTGAGTAATAGTCCACGAAACGGGCCAGAATCGGCCAAAACCGCGAGTGTTGATGACTGACACCCCGGGGTTCGTCAATCGTGGAAATCACTCCGGGACCCCAAAACAGTGAGTAATATTCCACGAAACGGGCCATAATCAGTCAAAACTATGAGTGTTAATGATCGACACATAAGTGCACCTTGGGTTTCAACAATTATGGAAATCGCTTCGGGACTCCAAAACGGTGAGTAGTAGTCCACAAAACGGGTCAGAACTGGTCAAAACTGTGAGTGTTGACGACAGACACAGAACGGACCCCAAAACAGTGAGTAATGGTCCATGAAATGGGCCAGAATCAGCCAATATTGCGATTGTTGATGACTGACACGTAAGTGCACCCCGGGGTTCAACAAGCGTGGAAATCTCTTGGGACGCAAAACGGAGAGTAATAGTCCATGAAACGGGCCGAATCGTAAAAACCTAGGACTATAGGTGAACGACACATAAACACACCCCGGGTTCGCAATCATGGTAATCGCCAAGGACCCCAAATCAGTGAGTAATAGTCCATGAACGGGCCAGAATCGCCAAAACCGCGAAAAGTTGATGTCCGACACGAAGCGCACTCTGGGTTCAACAACCATGGAAATTGCTTTGGGACCACAAACGGTGAGTAATAGTCCAAGAACGGGTCAAGGTTTACAAAACCACGAAAAGTTGATGATCGACACGTAAGCGGCACCTTGGGGTTCAACACCTATGGAAATAGCTTTCGGACCATAAAATGGTGTGTAATAGTCCACGAAACGAGTCAGAATCGAAAAATACTATGAGCGTTGATGACCGACACCCCGAGATTCGTCAATTGTAGAAATCATTCCAGCACACCAAAACAGTGAGTAATAGTCCAGAAATGGGCCGAATCGCCGTAACTATGATTGTTGATGATCAAACGTAAGCGCACCTTGGGGTTCAACAACTATGGAAATCACTTCATCACCCCAAAACGGTGAGTAATAGTCCATGAAACGGGCCAGAATTGGCTAAAACTATAAGTGTTGACGATCGACACGTAAACTCCCCGGGATCGCCAATCGTGGAAATCGCTCTGACCTCAAACGGTGGGTAATAGTCCATGAAACGGGCTATAATGGGCCAAAATTGCGATTATTGATGACCGACACGAAAGTGCACCACGGGTTGAACAATCAGGAAATCGCCGACTCCAAAACGGTGAGTAGTAGTCCACTAAACGGGTCGAATTGGTTAAAACAGGAGTGTTGACGACTTAACACGTAAATGCACCCCGGAATCGCAATTGTGGAAATCGCCTGGGACCCAAAACAGTGAGTAATAGTCCACAAACGGACCAGAATCGCCAAAATTGTGAGTGTTGATAATTTTAACGAAACCCACCCCGGTTTGCTAATCGTGGAAATCACTTTGGGACCCCAAAACAGTGAGTAACAGTCCACTAAACGGGCCACAATCGCCAAACCTAGGACTATTGATGAACGATACATAAACGCACTCGGGTTCGCTAATCATGGTAATCGCCAAGGACCCCAAATTAGTGAGTAATAGTCCACTAAACGGGCCAAAATCGCCAAAACTATGAGTGTTGATGATCGATACCTAAGCGCACCTTGGGGTTCAACAACTATGGAAATCGCTGGGACCCCAAAACGGTGAGTAATAGTCCATGAAACGGTCGAATTGGCCAAAGTGTGAGTATTGACGATGGATACGTAAACGCACTACGTGATCGCCAATCGTGGGAATCTCTCTCGACCCGGAAACAGTGAATAATAGTCCATGAAATGGGCCGAATCAGCCAATATTACATTGTTAATGATCGACACATAAGCGCACTCCGGGTTCAACAATCATGGAAATCTCTTGGGACCCAAAACGGTGAGTAATAGTCCATGAAACGGGCCGAATCGGACAAACCTAGGATTATTGAAGAACGACACATAAACGCACTTCGGGTTCACAACCATGGAATCGCCAAGGACCCAAAATGAGTGAGTAATAGTCCATGAAATCGCCAGAATCGCCAAAACCGCGAAAGTGTTGATGACCGACACGTAAGCGCACTTCGGGATCAACAACCATGGAAATCGCTTAGACCCAAAACGGTGACTAATAGTCCACGAATAGGTTAGTGTCGACAAAAACCGCGAAAAGTTGATGATCGACACGTAAGCGCACCTTGGGGTTCAACAACTATGGAAATAGCTTTGACCATAGAACGGTGAGTAATAGTCCACGAAACGAGTCGAATAAAAAAACTGCAAGCGTTGATGACCGACACCCCGAGGTTCTTCAATCGTGGAAATCACCCAGACCCCAAAACAAAGGAGTAATAGTGCAAAATGGGCCGAATCTGCTAGAACTATGAGTGTTGATGATCGACACGTAAGTGCACCTTGGGGTTCAACAACTATGGAAATCGCTTCAACACCCCAAAACGGTGAGTAATAGTCCACGAAACGGGTCGGAATTGGCTAAAACTATAAGTGTTGACGACGGACACGTAAACGCACCGGATCGCCAATCGTGGAAATCGCTGGGGACCCCAAACGGTGAGTAATAGTCCATGAAACAGGCTAGATGATTGCGATTATAGATGACCGAGACGTAAGCGCACTTCGGGTTGAACAATCATGGAAATTGCTTCAGACTCAAAAACGGTGAGTAATAGTCCACTAAACGGGTCGAATTGGTCAAATCGTTAGTGTTGACGACAAACACGATACACACCCCGGGATCGCAATCAGGGAAATCGCTCATGAGCCCAAAACAGGAGTAATAGTCCACAAACGGACCACAATCGACCAAAATTGTGAGTGTTGATGATTTAAACGTAATGCACCCCGGGTCGCCAATCGTGGAAATCACTTCGACCCCAAAACAGTGAGTAATAGTCCAGAAACGGGCCGAATCGCCAAACCTAGGACTATTGATGAACAACACATAAACGCACTCGGGTTCGCTAATCATGGTAATCGCCAAGGACCCCAATATGTGAGTAATAGTCCATGAAACGGGCCGAATTGGCCAAAACCGCGAAAGTTGATGACCGACACGTAAGCGCACTTCGGGTTCGACAACCATGGAAATCGCTGGGTCTCCAAACGGTGAGTAATAGTCCATGAACGGGTCAGGTCAACAAAACCGTGAGTGTTTATGATCGACACGTAAGCGCACCTTGCGGTTCAACAACTATGAAAATAGCTTTCGGACCATAAAATGGTGAGTAATAGTCCACAAAACGAATCAGAATCGAATAAAACTACGAGCACTAATGGCTGACACCCCGAGGTTCGTCAATCGTGGAAATCAATCCAGGACCCCAAAACAGTGTAATAGTCCAAGAAATGGGCCAGAATCGGCCAAAACTATGAATGTTGATGATGATACGTAAGCGCACCTTGGGGGTCAACAACTATGGAAATCGCTTCGACACCCCAAAACGGTGAGTAATAGTACACGAAACGGGTCGGAATTGGCCAAAACTATAAGTGTTGACGACGGACACGTAAACGCACCCCGGGGATCGTCAATCGAGGAAATCGCTCTGGGATCCCGAAACGGTGAGTAATAGTCCACGAAACGGGCTAGAATCAGCCAAAATTGCGATTGTTGATGACCGACACGAAAGTGCACCCCGGGGTTGAACAATCGTGGAAATCGCTTCGGGACTCCAAAACGGTGAGTATTAGTCCATGAAACGGGTCACAATTGGTCAAAACTGTGATTGTTGACGATGAACACGTAAACGCACCCGGGGGATCGTCAATTGTGGAAATCGCTCCGGGACACCAAAACAGTGAGTAATAGTCCGCAAAACGGACCAGAATCGGCCAAAATTGGGAGTGTTGATGACCTACACAAAAACGCGCCCGGGGTTCGCCAATCGAGGAAATCACTTCGGGACCCCAAAACAGTGAGTAATAGTCCACGAAACGGGCCAGAATCGGCCAAACCTAGGACTATTGATGAACGACACATAAATGCACCCTGGGTTCATCAGTCATGGTAATCGCTCAAGGACCCCAAATCAGTGAGTAATAGTCCACGAAACGGGCCAGAATCGGCCAAAACTGTGAATGTTGATGATCGACACGTAAGTGCACCTTGGGGTTCAACAACTATGGAAATCGCTTGGAGACCCCAAAACGGTGAGTAATAGTACACGAAACGTGTCAGAATTGGCCAAAAGTGCGAGTATTGACGACGGACACGTAAACGCACCCCGGGGATCGTCAATCGTGGGAATCGCTCTAGGACCCCGAAACAGTGAGTAATAGTCCACGAAATGGGCCAAAATATGCCAATAGTGCGATTGTTGATGACTAACACGTAAGCGCACCCCGAGGTTCAACAAGCATGGAAATCGCTTGGGACCCAAAACGGTGAGTAATAGTCCACGAACCGGGCCAGAATCAGACAAACCTAGGACTATTGATGAACGACACATAAACGCACCCTGGGGTTAGTCAATCATGGTAATCGCTCAAGGACCCCAAATCAGTGAGTAATAGTCCATGAAACGGGCCAGAATCGCGAAAACTATGAGTGTTGATGATCGAGACGAAGCGCACCTTGGGATTCAACAACTATGGAAATCGCCGACCCCAAACGGTGAATAATAGTCCATGAAATGTGTCGAATTGGCCAAAAGTGTGAGTATGGACGATTAACACATAAACACACCCGGGTTCGCTAATCATGGTAATCGCCAAGGACCTTTAATCAGTGAGTAATAGTCCATGAACGGGCCGAATCGCCAAAACCGCGAAAGTGTTGATGATCGACACCCGGGTTCGCTAATCCGAAATCACCCAGACCCCAAAACAGTGAGTAATAGTCCATGAAACGGGCCATAATCGGTCAAAATTGTGAGTGTTGATGATCGACACGTAAGGGCAACTTGGGTTTCAACAACTATGGAATTCGCTTCGAGACCCCAAACGGTGAGTAATAGTCCGCTAAACGGTCGAATTGGCCAAAAGTGTGAGTATTGATGACGGACACGAAAACGCACTTCGGATCGCCAATCGTGAAATCGCCTGGGACCCCAAACATTGAGTAATAGTCCATGAAATGGGCCGAATCAGCCAATATTGCGATTGTTGATGATCGAGACGCCGCCGCACCCCGTGGTTCAACAAGCGTGGAAATCTCTTGGGACCCATAACGAGAGTAATAGTCCATGAAACGGGCCAAAATCCGACAAACCTAGGACTATTGATGAAGGACACATAAACGCACCGGGGTTCGCAATCATGGTAATCGCCTAGGACCCCAAATCAGTGAGTAATAGTCCATGAAACGGGCCGTAACCGCCAAAATCGCGAGTGTTGATGACCGACACGTAAGCGCACTTCGGGTTCAACAACCGAGGAAACCGCTTTGGGACCACAAAACGGTGAGTAATAGACCACGAAATGGGTCAGTGTCGACAAAAACCGCGAGTGTAGATGATCGACACGTAAGTGCACCTTGGAGTTCAACACCTATGGAAATAGCTTTCGGACCATAAAATGGTGAGTAATAGTTCACGAAACGAGTTAGATTCGAAAACAACCTGCGAGCATTGATGGCTGACACCCCGAGGTTCGTCAATTGTGGAAATCACTCCAGGACCCCAAAACAGTGAGTAATAGTCCAAGAAATGGGCCAGAACTTGCCAGAAAAGTTGAGTGTTGGTGATCGACACGTAAGCGCACCTTGCGGTTAAACAACTATGGAAATCCCTTCGACACCCCAAAATGGTGAGTAATAGTCCATGAAACGGGTCAGAATTGGCTAAAGCTGTAAGTGTTGACGACGGACACGTAAACGCACCCGGGGATCGTCAATCATGGAAATCGCCTGGGACCCGAAGGGTGAGTAATAGTCCATGAAACAAAGCTAGAATGGGACAAAATTGCGAATATTGACGACCGACACGAAGTGCACCCCGGGTTTAACAATCGTGGAAATCGCCTCGGGACTCCAAAACCGTGAGTAGTAGTCCATGAAACATGTCACAATTGGTCAAAACTATGAGTGTTGACGACGAACTCGTAAACGCACCCGGGGGTCGTCAAAACGGACCAGAATCGGCCAAAATTGTGAGTGTTGATGACCTACACGTAAACGCACCCCGTGGTTCACCAATTGAGGAAATCATTTCGGGACCCCAAAATAGTGAGTAATAGTCCACGAAACGGGCCACAATCGGCAAAACCTAGGACTATTGATGAATGACACATAAATGCACCCTGGGTTCGTCAATCATGGTAATCGCTCAAGGACCCCAAATCAGTGAGTAATAGTCCATGAAACGGGCCAGAATCGGCCAAAACTATGAGTGTTGATGATCGATACGTAAGCGCACCTTGGGGTTCAACAACTATGGAAATCGCTGGGGACCCCAAACGGTGAGTAATAGTCCACGCAAACGTGTCGTAATTAGCCAAAAGTGTGAGTATTGATGATGGATACGTAAACGCACCACGGGATCGCAATCGGGAATCGCCTGGGACCCGAAACAAGGAATAATAGTCCATGAAATGGGCCGAATCAGCCAATATTGCGATTGTTGATGATCGACACATAAGCGCACTTCGGGTTCAACAATCATGGAAATCTCTTGGGACCCAAAACGGTGAGTAATAGTTCGCGAAACGGGCCGTAATCGCACAAACCTAGGATTATTGAAGAACGACACATAAACGCACCCTGGGGTTCGTCAATCATGGAATCGCTCAAGGACCCAAAATGAGTGAGTAATAGTCCATGAAACTGGCCAGAATTGGCCAAAACCGCCAGTGTTGATGACCGACACGTAAGCGCACCCTGGGGTTCAACAACCATGGAAATCGCTTTGGGACCCAAAACGGTGAATAATAGTCCACGAAATAGGTTAGTGTCGACAAAAACCGCGAGTGTTGATGATCGACATGTAAGCGCACCTTGGGGTTCAACAACTATGGAAATAGCTGACCATAAACGGCGAGTAATAGTCCACGAAACGAGTCGTAATCAAAAAAACTGCAAGCATTGATGACCGACACCCCGAGGTTCTTCAATCATGGAAATCACCCAGACCCCAAAATAGTGAGTAATAGTCCAAAATGGGCCGAATCTGCCGTAACTATGAGTGTTGATGATCGACACGTAAGCGCACCTTGGGGTTCAACAACTATGGAAATCGCTCAACACCCCAAAACGGTGAGTAATAGTCCACTAAACGGGTCGGAATTGGCTAAAACTATAAGTGTTGACGACGGACACGCAAACGCACTCGGGATCGCCAATCGTGGAAATCGCTGGGGACCCCAAACGGTGAGTAATACCACTTAAACTGCTAGAATCAGCCATGATTATGATTATAGATGACCGAGACGTAAGCACACCGTGGGGTTGAATAATCATGGAAATTGCTTCGACTCAAAACGGTGAGTAATAGTCCACTAAACGGGTCGAATTGGTCAAAATCTGTGAGTGTTGACGACTTAACACGATACACACCACGGGATCGCCAATCAGGAAATCGCTCATGAGCCCAAAACGGTGAGTAATAGTCCACAAAACGGACCAGAATCGACCAAAATTGTGAGTGTTGATGATTTAAACGTAAACGCACCCCGAGGTCGCCAATCGTGGAAATCACTTCGGGACCCCAAAACAGTGAGTAATAGTCCAGGAAACGGGCCAGAATCGGCCAAACCTAGGACTATTGATGAACAACACATAAACGCACCCTGGGGTTTGTCAATCATGGTAATCGCTCGAGGACCCCAAATCAGTGAGTAATAGTCCATGAAACGGGCCAGAATCGGCGCGAGTGTTGATGACCGACACGTAAGCGCACCCTGGGGTTCAACAACCATGGAAATCGCTTTGGGACTCCAAAACGGTGAGTAATAGTCCACGAAACGGGTCAGTGTCGACAAAAACCGTGAATGTTTATGATCGACACGTAAGCGCACCTTGCGGTTCAACAACTATGAAAATAGCTTTCGGACCATAAAATGGTGAGTGATAGTCCACGAAACGAGTCAGAATCGAAAAAACTGCGAGCGTTAATGACTGACACCCCGAGGTTCGTCAATCGTGGAAATCACTCCAGGACCCCAAAACAGTGTAATAGTCCAAGAAATGGGCCAGAATCGGCCAAAACTATGAGTGTTGATGATCGATACGTAAGCGCACCTTGGGGGTCAACAACTATGGAAATCGCTTCGACACCCCAAAACGGTGAGTAATAGTACACGAAACGGGTCGGAATTGGCCAAAACTATAAGTGTTGACGACGACACGCCAACACACCCCGGGATCGTCAATCGAGGAAATCGCTCTAGGACCCCGAAACAGTGAGTAATAGTCCATGAAACGGGCTAGAATAGCCCAAAAAATTGTGATTGTTGATGACCGACACGAAAGTGCACCCCGGGGTTGAACAATCGTGGAAATCGCTTCGGGACTCCAAAACGGTGAGTAGTAGTCCATGAAACGGGTCACAATTGGTCAAAACTGTGATTGTTGACGACGAACACGTAAACGCACCCCGAGGATCGTCAATTGTGGAAATCGGTCTGGGACACCAAAACGGTGAGTAATAGTCCGCAAAACGGACCAGAATCGGCCAAAATTGTGAGTGTTGATGACCTACATGTAAACGCACCCCGTGGTTCGCCAATCGAGGAAATCATTTCGGGACCCCAAAATAGTGAGTAATAGTCCACGAAACGGGCCAGAATCGGCCAAACCTAGGACTATTGATGAACGACACATAAATGCACCCTGGGTTCGTCAGTCATGGTAATCGCTCAAGGACACCAAATCAGTGAGTAATAGTCCATGAAACGGGTCAGAATCGGCCAAAACCGCGAGTGTTGACGACTGACACCCCGGGGTTCGTCAATCGTGGAAATCACTCCGGGACACCAAAACAAAGGTGTAATAGTCAACGAAACGGGCCGAATCGGTCAAAACTGTGGAATGTTGATGATCGACACGTAAGCTCACCTTGGGTTCAACAACTATGGAAATCGCCGAGACCCCAAAACGGTGAGTAATAGTCCACGAAACGGTCGAATTGGCCAAAAGTGCGAGTATTGACGACGGACACATAAACGCACCTCGGGATCATCAATCATGGAAATCGCCTGCGGACTAAACAGCGAGTAATAGTCCATGAAATGGGCCGAATCAGCCAATAGTGCGATTGTTGATGACTAACACGTAAGCGCCGCCGGGGTTCAACAAGCAAGGAAATCGCTGGGATCCAAAACGGTGAGTAATAGTCCATGAAACGGGCCATAATCGACAAACCTAGGACTATTGATGAACATCACATAAACGCCCTTAGGGTTCATCAATCATGGTTATCGCCAAGGACCCCAAATCATCGAATAGTCCATGAAATAGGCCGAATCGCCAAAACTATGAGTGCTAATGATTGAGACGAAGCGCCTTTGGGATTCAACAACTATGGAACTCGCTCAGACCCCAAAATGGTGAGTAATAGTCCATGAAACGTGTCGAATTGGCCAAAAGTCGAGTATCGCGACGACACGTAAAGGCACCCCGGGATCGCCAATCGTGGGAATCGCCTGGGACACAAAAACAGTGAGTAATAGTCCATGAAATGGGCCGAATCAGCCAATATTGCGATTGTTGATGATCGACACGTAAGCGCACCCCGATTCAACAATCGTGGAAATCGCTGGGACCCAAAACTGTGAGTAATAGTCCATGAACGGGCCAGAATCGACAAACCTAAGATTATTGATGAATGACCCATAACGCACTCGGGTTCGCCAATCATGGTAATCGATCAAGAACCCCAAATCAATGAGTAATAGTCCATGAACGGGCCAGAATCGCCAAACCGCGCGTGTTGATGACCGACACGTATGCGCACTCGGGTTCAAAGAACTATGGAAATCACTTTGGGACCCCAAAACGGTGAGTAACAGTCAACTAAACGGGTTAGTGTCGATAAAACCGCGATTGTTGATGATCGACACGTAAACGCACCTTGGGGCTCAACAAATATGGAAATAGCTTTGACCATAAAATGGTGAGTAATAGTCCACGAAACGAGTCAGAATTGAAAAAAACTACGAGCGTTGATGACTGATACCCCGAGGTTCGTCAATCGTGGAAATCACTCCAGGACGCCAAAACAATGAGTAATAGTCCAAGAAATGGGCCAGAATCGGCCAGAACTATGAGTGTTGATGATCGATACGTAAGCGCACCTTGGGGTTCAACAACTATGGAAATCGCTTCGACACCCCAAAACGGTGAGTAATAGTCCATGAAACGGGTTGGAATTGGCCAAAACTATAAGTGTTGACGACGGACATGTAAACGCACCCCGGGGATCGTCAATCGTGGAAATCGCTCTGGGACCCCGAAACGGTGAGTAATAGTCCACGAAACGGGCTAGAATCAGTGAAAATTGCGATTAATGATGACCAACACGAAAGTGCACCCCGGGGTTGAACAATCGTGGAAATCGCTTTGGGACTCCAAAACGGTGAGTTGTAGTTCACGTAACCGTCGAATTTGTGAAAACTGTGAGTGTTGACGACTAACACGTAAACACACCTGTGGATCGCCAATTGTGGAAATCGCTTGACCCTAAAATGGTGAGTAATAGTCCACAAAACGAACCAGAATCGCCAAAATTGTGAGTGTTGATGACTTACACGAAACCCACCCGGTTCGCCAATCGTGGAAATCACTTCGACCCCAAAACAGTGAGTAATAGTCCACTAAATGGGCCAGAGTCGGCCAAACCTAGGACTATCGATGAACGATACATAGACGCACCTCGGGTTCGCTAATCATGGAAATCGCCAAGGACCCAAATCAGTGAGGAATAGTCCACGAAATGGGCCAGAATCGGCCAAAACCGCGAGCATTGATGATGGACACCCGAGGGTTCGTCAATCGTGGAAATCTCTCTGGGACCCCAAAACAGTGAGTAATAGTCCACGAAACGGGCCAGAATCAGCCAAAACTATGAGTGTTGATGATCGACACGTAAGCGCACCTTGGGTTCAACAACTATGGAAATCCCTTCGAGACCCCAAAACGGTGAGTAATAGTGCACGTAAACGGTCGAATTGGCCAAAGTGTGAGTATTACGACGGACACGTAAATGCACACCGGGACCGCTAATCATGGGAATCGCCTGGGACCCCAAACAGGAGTAATAGTCCATGAAATGGGCCGAATCGAACAATATTGTGATTGTTTTTGACTGACATGTAAGCGCACCCCGGGGTTCAACAATCATGGAAATCGCTGGGACCCAAAACGGTGAGTAATAGTCCATGAAACGGGCCAGTATCAGACAAACCTAGGATTATTGATGGACGCATACATAAACGCACTCGATTCGCCAATCATGGTAATCACCAAGGACCCCAAATCGTGAGTAATAGTCCATGAACGGGCTTAATCGGTCAAAACTATGAGTGTTGACGATCGACACGTGAGTGCACCTTGGGTTTCAACAACTATGGAAATCGCCGAGACCCCAAACGGTGAGTAATAGTCCATGAAATGTGTCGAATTGGCCAAAAGTGTGAGTATTGACGACGGACACGGAAACGCTACCGGGATCGCCAATCGTGGAAATCACTTCGACCGCAAAACATTGAGTAATAGTCCATGAAATGGGCCGAATTAGCCAATATTACATTGTTGATAATCGACATGTAAGCGCACCCTGCGGTTCAACAAGCGAGAAATCGCTGGGGACCCATAACGGAGAGTAATAGTCCATGAAACGGGCCGAATCGCATAAACCTAGGACTATTGATGAATGACACATAAACGCACCCTAGGTTCGCCAATCATGGTAATCGCCAAGGACCCCAAATCAGTGAGTAATAGTCCATGAACGGGCTAAAACCGCGAAAAGTTGATGACCAACACGTAAGCGCACTCGGGTTCAACAACCATGGAAATTGGTTTGGGACCACAAACGGTGAGTAATAGTCCACTAAACGGGTCGGTTTAAAAACCGCGAAAGTGTTGATGATCGACACGTAAACGCACCTTCGTGTTCAACACCTATGGAAATAGTCAATTACAAAATGGTGAGTAATAGTCCACTAAACGAGTCAATCGAAAAAATCTACGCGGCTGATGACCGACACCCCGAGGTTCATCAATCGTAGAAATCACCCAGACCCCAAAACAGGAGTAATAGTCCAAGAAATTGGCTAGAATCGAGCGTAACTATGAGTGTTGATGATCGGCACGTAAGCGCACCTTTGGGTTCAACAACTATAAGGGTTGACGACACCCCAAAACGGTGAGTAGTAGTCCACTAAACGGGTCGGAATTGGCGAAAACTATAAGGGTTGACGACGGACACGAACGCACCGGGATCATCAATCGTGGAAATCGCTCGATCCCAAACAGTGAGTAATAGTCCATGAAACGGGCTAGAATCAGCCAAAATAGCGATTATTGATGACCGACACGAAAGTGCACCCTGGGTTGAACAATCATGGAATCGCCGACTCCAAATCGGTGAGTAGTAGTCCACGAACGGTAAGAATTGGTCAAAACTGTGAGTGTTGACGACTTAACACGTAAACGCACCTCGGGATCATCAATTGTGGAAATCGCCTGGGAGCCCAAAACGGTGAGTAATAGTACACGTAACGGACCGAATCAGCCAAAATTGGGAGTGTTGATGATCTACACGGAAACGCCTCGTGGTTTGCTAATCGTGGAAATCACTGGACCCCAAAACAGTGAGTAATAGTCCATGAACGGGCCAAAACCTCCCAAACCTAGGACTATTGATGAACAACACATAAACGCACCCTAGGGTTTGTCAATCATGGTAATCGCCAAGGAACCCAAATCAGTGTGTAATAGTCCACGAGTGTTGATGATCGACACCGGGTTCTGCCGGTGTACTAAAGTAGGGGTACCTTAGTTCCTGAACTTGTGCACGGGCAACAGAAGACCTCGCCAGCAAGGCTTGCCGGGCGCCCGCCAAGGCCCTCCACCGCTCCTTATTTCGCCGCTCAAGAACAAAGTACTAACCAAGAAAACGAAGGCCCCGCAAGAAGAGCTTGCCGAAGGACAACCAAGGCTTTTCCAAAGGACTTGCCGTGACGCCTGCTGTCCCGGCAAGAGCTTAGCGGCCGCAAGCTTGCCGCCTCGACAAGAGAAGGACCGCGGCAAGGCACTTGCCGCGCAAGGCTGCCACCCGAGTCCAGCAGATCCAACAACGTGTCAGCCCAAGGCTATCCTGCAGGCACGAGTGAAGCAATGCGCAGCCATGCGGAGCGAGGTGGCAAGCGGAGCCGACAGAGACGCCATCATGGCAACCCGTGGCTCATCTAACGGTATTTTCCTTACACCGCTAGCGACCGGACGGCATTAAATGCCTTTGTCCCCCGCCGCCGAAAGTTAGGTAGGGGCACTGCTGGTACATCGCTGTACCAACCTGCGATTTTACCTTTCTACCCCTCTTCCCACGCTGCCACCGTGGGTACCCCTTCGACTATAAAAGGGAGGCCCATGCGACGAGAAGGGGTTCGATCCATTCGATACCCAGACACCACTCATACGCCGCACGCCGAGCAAGATCAAATAACAAGCAAAAGGCAGCAGAGGGATTTTATCTCCCGAGAGCCCCGGTTGGGTGAAAATCGCCTGCCTCCCTGCTGCTCGACTCGACCTGCTCACGCGCACGCCCGCCTCCCTTGCCGAATCAGAGGCCCCCGTGCCCTATAGGTGCTCGAGGCCACAGAGAGAGAGAGAGAGCCGCCCGACATCTTTGGCGCGCTGTAGGGGGCGCCTCGAGGTCGTGGAGCATCTCGATCCGTCTCCGCACGCGCAGCATCAACACCTTCGCCAACATGCCACCAAAGAAGAAGCTTTGAGGTGGCCGCCTGTTTACATCATTCCACCACCACCGCCGGAGCAAGTAGGCGGTGGAGTGGACGCCGGTGGAGCGGGCGCCGACGGGATGCACGCCGTCACCAGATCCAAGAATAAGGCCCCGCAAGCGCCGGGCGATGGTGCGTATACACCGCACTCTTCCTGTGAGGTGCAAGGTCAATAATGCCCCGTGCTCCTAGCACCGCGGCTCGCTGGAGCAAGGCTGCTGGTGGGTCGCGGACGCCGAGGTCAGCATGCACGCCCGCATGCCGCACGAGTGAGGTACGGTCGCCCGGACGAGGTGTTGCTCCTCCCAATCCGATTGGGAGTTCGAGACATCCCGCCTCGCGCCGCTGCCGCCATCGCCACCTAAGATAGCAGAGGAAGCGCTGGCCCGAGCCCAGCTGCTTTAGACTACCCTCCACCCGCACAAGATCAACGATCGAGGATGACCATTTACAGCCTCATCAGCCGCTAACGGCGATAAGCCCCACGACCGAAGCGGTCGAGGCCCCGCAAGACGCCCGCGCAGATCGGCGCCGACAAGACCGCTGGGTGCCGCCTCGCGGCGCCCCCAGCCCCGAGGGCCAAGATCGCCACCGCCAACCAACCCCGACGCCGACTCCATCGGCCGCCGACCCGCGAACTCGCCGTGATCAGCACCACGCTCTCCGTGAACGGCAATACGAAGACACTCGTGACTGATCGAAGCCCGGAGAGAAGCGCGACGTCAATCTGACCAGCGCGGCTGGGCCCACCGCCGATGTGCACGCACTGGGAACTAGGCGACTTGTCGTGACGCTGCAGGATGCCCCGCGCTCACCCGCGAAGCCGCGGCAAGTCCAAAGGGCCCAAAACCAAGAATTTCTGCCGACGCGTTCGAGAAGTACGACGGCAGGATACACCGTCGGAGTTCCTCAAAGATCTACACCATCGCGTGCAAGCTGCCGGAGGGCGCGACGAGAAGATCCGCGCCAACTACTTCCGCTGGTACTCAAGCCTAACGCCGATCTTGGCTCATGCACTTGCCGGACGGTTCCATCTCTTCATGGGCGGACCTGTGTCATCAGCTTTGTCGGCGCCCACGGTGGCCACAAGCCTCATGGCCGTGAGAGTGACCTCCACTTGATCGCCCGTATGAGGGGAGCCTCGCAAGTATATACAAAGATTCAGCCAGTGCAGCGCAACATCTCAGACGCCCACCCCTGCTGTGGTTATTAGCGCGTTTATCGAACGCGCGAATCGCAGGATGAGGGAGGAGATGGCGATGTGCAAAATCAGAGATGTCACGAAGCTCTACGCCCGGCCGACAAGTGTGCACGGGCTGAGGAGGGGAGGAAAATCCCGGAGAGGTTGCCGGAGCGTATGATCTCGACAAGAGGACGCCACCGCAAGCAAGAACCGGAGGCGGAACAATAGGAAGAGAAAAGCTAAGGTTGTACTAGCTGTTGAGCATTCTGGCAACGGAGGCGGATCCGACAAGGCCAAGACCGACGACCGGGCGAGGCTATGGTAGCCACGACAAGCAGGACGGCCCGCAAGCGGTATTGCAAGATCCACCGCACCAAGGGACATGATCTCCAAACCTGCATAAAAGTGGAGCAGATGGCGGAGCTACAAAAACCCGAATACGAGCGCCGCGATAAGGAGAGAGCCCAGGGAGGTGGCGGAGGATCCGGCAAGAAGTCTCCCGCTTGGGGAGGGCACCGCGGCAAGGCCAAGACGCGGCAAGGAGACAGCCTCCCGCCGCCGCGATAAGGACGAAGATGAAGATGAGGATGATGAGATGGAGGAAGATGAAACTGATGACCAAGAGTTTCGAAGGCAACAGAGGTGTTGTGCATCGACGGCGGCGCTTCGCACACCTCGCACCGCCAACTCAAGCAAACCAATCAATCGAAATGTTGGGCCCCCCGAATTGATTTCCCCCGCGTCGGTGCTGCCGAATTTGGGCCCACCTTTCAAACAACCGAAACCCCCAAGGGGAAGATAATTGTCCCGGGCCGCCGAACTGAATTCTCAGGGCTCCGATTCCCTTTACCAACAAGTTTTGAAGAGCGCCCTTTCAAGGATAATGGAAGAGCCGCCCGGAGTCATTTCGCCCAAGGCGAAAAGGGAATGAACCCCCAAGATCAAGGCAGCCGACGGGCGACCCTTCCAAATGGGGAAACCGCCCGAAACCCGGCACTCGCAAGCGTCCCCACCGCTGGGCCAAGAGCCCCCCGAGGAGGCAAACGCCCCAAAGGCGGCCCCAAGAAGGGTGTTCCCCGCAAGCCCCTCCGGGGCCGGCCGAAGACGCGCCATCGAAGCTCCCGAAAAGGAAAGAAAGCCAAGTTTTCCGAAAGATACTTTTGTAAACTCCGCAAGGGCGAACCTTGGGGCGCCCTGCCCGGGCCAAAAAATCACCCAAACCGCCCGAAAGGGAGGGAGGCAACCCCCAAAGGGGAGCCCGCAAGAACGGGGCTGGGGTTCTCCGCAAGGCTCAAGGGGGGTTGGAAGAAGCACGCTCGGAGCAAAAAAAGAAGTCCCCAGCTTTTCGAAACCCTTAGCCGTTTTTTGAGTTCTACCCTTTAAAAAACTGGCGGGGAACCGGTTGTGCGCCCGTTTTTTCCGAGTCCGCCAACGAGGGCACCGAACCCCCGAGAAGGTTTTTCCGAAACAACACCGCCCGGCTGTGGTCCGCCCAGCAAGGTGTTCCGGTTCCCAAAGCGAGGGGTAAAACCATAAAGGATTAAAAAGCCGCCTGGGGTGTCCCAAAGAAAACTTGTCACGAGGCTTTTGGCCGAAACGCCCTTGTTTTTTGGGAAGTTCCGAGTCGCCCGAGAATTTTGCCGAAAACCCACCGGGTGTGCGCCCGCATCGCAAGTTGTTAACCGAATTCCCCGAGAGGTAAAACACCGAAGGGGAGGCATCCGGTGGTAACGCCGAAAGTCCCAAAGCGAGGGGGTAAAACGAATAAAAGGAAAGCGAGGGGCTACAAGGGCCCTTTCCTGGGGGTGCCCTTCCGAAGGGAGTTGACCGGGGATAAGGGCAAAGGCCCCCCTTGGGGATGTTTCCGGAGGCCGGCCAAGATTCTGCCAAATTCGCCGGGGCCCGGAGGAAAGTTTTTTCCCGCCAGCACCCAGGCCGGGGGCGCCCGAACGAAGGTGTTTGAAAACCCGGGCGAGGAGGAAAACAAGGGGCCAGCCGCCCAAAATGCGCCGAATCGCCAAAGGTTGCTTTAACGCCGCAGGCTGCATTCCCGGATAAAGAAGTGTGGGAAGCCCCGAACGGGGTCGCAAAGGCCAAAATCAATGGCTTGGCCGGCTCCTTTTTCAAAAAGCCCCAAATTTTACCCTGAGGTGAAAACGATAAGGGCAGAAAAACAACCAGGCCTGGAAAATTGGAGCCCGAAGTTTCCGGAGGTGGTCAAGGACCCCCCCGAAAGTAGGGCGCCGGGGCAGGGCCGAAAAAGGAAACCCCCGGGCTCCCTTCGGGAAGGGCCAGGCCTTGAACGGGCCGGGGTAAAACTCGGGGTCAAGTTCGTTTAGGTTCGCCCTTTTTTCCAGTCCCCGCCAAAAAGGCCCCTTCCCCAAGAATTCGCCCGGAGGGTGGCCTTGTCGGACCCGCCATTTGGGCTGCCGTTTCCCCCGACTCCCAGGAGGGGTTCGCCGGAAGGTCCCCAGAGCCCGGGGGGTGGGAACGGCAAAGGGCCCAAACAAAATAGGGAAAGGAACGGTCGCAAGCCTTCCCTCTCTTTTCAAAATTAAAAATTTTCCCGGGTACCAAGTCATTAGGGAGAAAAATGAAAGAGAGGATTACATTTTAATCCAGGAAGGCTCAAAAGGGTTGATGGATCCCTCCCTGTTTCCCGTGATAAGGTAAGGAGGCCCTCCGCCAAAAGGGAAA